>JAECYV010000032.1:2628-23458 GCA_023014305.1 Lepiota subincarnata
CAAGACCCAAACTGAAGGTCCACTTATACCGAAATTTAATGATGCGAGTCTGCGAATATGCCCTACGACTCATACCCATTTTCGGCAGGCTACCGATGGCTTTGAACTTATCATGATATCGCTGGCTTAATATGCTTTTGGGATTTCTTCATGACCATTCAATTTCACTTGGAAATAAATTAATCACCACCCGAGGATCAGTAAGAACCCGAGGCCTGTGAGCTGAGGACTCGCTTATAAATCTAACAGCTCGAGTGCGGAGAACCATGTGGCCCCACGATAATGGCACGACTAAGGATGAGGAGAATTTGAGTATTCACGACCGCTGGCTGTTGCCGCTGCTATTGTTGTTTCTTCATTTCAACGTCCAAGGGGCTGCTCCCCACGGCGGACGTACCACTACTACAGATCAGGATGTAAGCTACTAGAGCCCCAAAGCCCTTCAATGCCTTGTTCTGGTTGCTGTGCCGTAGTCCAATGTCGATCTTGGTCAACGTTCTAAATGTCTGGGCTGAATTCGATGTCAGACACTTCAGAGTAAGCGTGTCATATTTCGGCTCGCCACAATCCCAAGTTGAATACGCTACATGCATTCATACTGGGTACACATACAAGCGACTCGTAAATAGTTGGGTATAATGATTGATACAAACGAAATTTGTTTCAATCTCAGGGCTAAATAACATGCATTATGTACCATCTAAATGTTTTGTTAACGTATTTGTCATGACCGAGTGAGAGCCACTGATGGACATATTGGTCGACGCACGAGGTGCTATAGTTTATTAACTAGAATATGTGACTGTTGGTTAACTAAATTGTATGACGAGGCTGGGTAGGATCAACGTACCAATCAGGTAATGATACACGAAGATACCAGAATTGAGGATCCGTGCCTTTCCTCATCCCTTGGAATAGAAAGAGTCCAATCACTTCTCTGTTCTCTTGACAAGGCCCCGCCTTGCATGTTTGGTTGGTCGATGGTGACGAAGAAAGATTCAATATCCTCGAAGCGATCCATGTTAAATAAGGCGAAGGGACCACACAAAAGATTAAAGAGATTATAGCAGCTACGACGAAGGGTAAACGATAAAGAAACTCATTCAGTTGCCCCTTTTATAGCCTTGTTATCGAACAATGTAAAAATACCTCCATTGTCGCCTCTATTGTGACACCATATCACGCAACTGACGTGACATATTGTGACATTGCGCAATGTCATGCGCTATCACATGATTTGGTGTGATTTGTCGTCTAAGTATTTAACAAACTCAACAAGAGGTCTGGGGAGCCAAGAAGGCTGAAAGAAAGTCACGTAGAACAAATCCATATACCACAAATCTCCCTTTCCATGTGGATCATTGCATGTGCTCTTACTGGGTACTAGGAACTCCCGATTTACCTCCAATGAACGGCAGGACGAGCCCCCTCTCGCTCGCGGATTATACGACCCGGTCTTGCATTGATGTGAGTTTAGATATTAGAGGCGGGGTGAATGTAAGTGTTCTACTTTGCCGGTCCGAGGGTGTGCTACCCAAAGGAAATATGGACGTTATATACAAACCCATCCATACACGACTACACAATGAACGACCACCCGTTAGAGAGCAGAACACCGAGTGCGCCTCATATTTTGGTGCCGTGTGAATGAGCAGTCTTCCCATTGCGGTCTACTACCCTCTAGCCTGGTCATCGTTAGTTCTGCTCAGACTCAGATCATTCCAAATGCTGGGTATGGTATTAAGATTTATACACAAACGAACGGTCTACGGTGTAGGGAGGGCGTGCTAATATTACAAATTGCTATATATATACATCGTTGGAGGATCACAAATCATCCAGATGATAATCAATATCACCATGGGCAGGTGCGAATACTAGCGGTATCGCTGTGACATGTGGCCGGGGTGGCGGGGAAGCGAGTTGATATAATATATGTAGGAGGGAAGGGTTCGTGATGTTGCACGAGGGTATCATGAGTCGAGATGAGGAACCGGGGAGAATGAGAAATGGCAGCGGGTAGAAGATTGGCCGAAATTGGAGTACCGGTGTCCTTGCTGGATATAGACTCCACGGACACATTGACATGAAGCCCCTTGTGTTTGGAGATCGCAGGTAGCGGAAGCGCGGATGACGAAGAAGGCGCGCCCTTTGAGCCAAGGCTCAGGGGTTTGAGTATAGATGAGCTGCCGGAGCTGACAGGGATATATTAGCGTATTTTTATGCGGTGACAGGGAAATGTCTTACCCTAACCGAGAGCCCTTGGGTACGATGCTACAGATTCCACTGGCCCAAGCTGTATAGTTCTTTCGGGCCTCCTCTGCAAACCCGAAGAATGCGAAGAAAAGTAGAGCGCATATAGGAACGACCCAACGGTCGAATTCCAGAATGACCTCCAGGCGGGTTCCCTTCCAGGCAATCGCGGGAATTTGCTCGACCCGTGAGTAATCGAAATGTGTGTCATCCCAACTGATCCACGGTGAGATAGGAGCTGTAGTATTGAGCCAGATGGCAACAGCAGACAACGGCATCGTGCAAAGTAGGTCAGTCATTGCCAGTGCCATCAGCCTGAAATATCGCCAAACAGTGATTGAAGGATGTGATGCAAGAATAGTCGCGAATTCGAGACGGCGGAGTGTGAAAATACGCAGTGTTAGAACTGAGTGATGGTGAGTGGATTGACCAGGGGTAATGAAGACAAGGCTCACCACAATAGACACTTGATACTAGACCAATGCAGAGCGGCCACACGGAAGAGATAAAATACATAGGCAACGTGTTATATAGGGCAGGGAAGCACCCGTAGTCCTCGTAAATATCGAAGCGGTGTCCCTGAACAATGTATTCTAGGGGGAGTGGGTAAGTAGATAAGGTTGGAAAGCTGCGAGACGACTTACGAAGAGCGACATAAACGAGCGGAAGCAAAACACAGATGAGTGTGTCCACAAGAATAACACGGGCTTTCTAACCGGACAATTCAATAACGACTAAAAAGGAGTTCAAAAGAGTGCACCGACTGATTTCTTTGAGATGGTCGTGGACTTGTTTGTGATGATGTGATATAAACGTCTGTTGATGCATAGCGAGGCAGCTGGTATGCCAACAGACGAGCCCATCATAATTCGAATGGCTGGCGATGGATGAGCAAAAACAAGCTCGCTGAAAGATTCATGGACATACATATTTCACACCATACCGGGGCCCAGTTGATCACATTGTCGTGCCAAATCACAGAGTTGATAAACTGGTTGAGGCAGCTGAGCGATGCCCACATCATGAAGAAGCAAGTTCCGGAGTTCCACGCTTTGAGATGCCATGGCAAGGGCAGTATAGCAAAGAAAAATCCTAGGAAAGCAAAGATTGGGAAAAGGGGATATGTGAGATCTGCCATGATTTTTGGCGGTTGAAAGGAAGGTGTGGCGGGCTGGACATGCCTTCACTTTATAATCGAATGGGTCTCTGAACGACATGGGTTGGGAGGCCATTGTGACGTAGCGTGACGTTACGCTAACAATTGGTCACACCTCATTGTGACGCAACTCGACAATGAGTCTTCGAGAAAACAATGCCATCTACACTAGAGTAGGCACGTTCACGACCCTGTCGTTGGCACACAGACTTCCATTCAAAATTAGTCACATCAAGCTATAGAATCGATGGTTTTAAGCTCAACCGTTATACTATCCCAAAAGGTCGTCCAAGAAGTCTTGCATTTCAACATGAGGTTCTTTTGGCGGGTCCCGGCTCGGTAACGCCGGAGCTTCAACGAGTGTTGTTTTGTCTATAGGAATGCGCAGGTTGGCCCCAGTAACAAGGCAAATAACATGCCACAATTTTACCTTTGCGTTCTTTCGCACCTATTGGTCTCCGTAGTTTGTCTGATTTAGCACGAAAACGCTCCTTCAGGTCTGATAAACAGTTCAGTATAGGTATAGCTTTACAGCGAGTGCCTCAAACGAACCCCGAGTTGCTTCAGCTGCCGCGTTCTCATGCGCCATCGACTCAAGCTCCTCATCCCATTCCACAACTTTGATTTTGCCTTTCCTTGACATCGCTTGTGGATGATTTGGCTTTGCCGCTGAGGTTATGTGGGCTAAACTATGATCTACATCGTTCTCGTCGTCTAGTTGACCTTGGAGCTCCGATACCAGTGAAGATTCATTCTCATCCGTTAGCGCCTGCCGCTCACGGAAGTTTGACAGGTCTACTTCGGGTTCAACAATCGGCTCCCCTGCATTTCGAGACCTTCAACAACCAATGTCATACTCACAGGCCAAACAACGTACCATCCGACCCCAACTCAGGCTCAGGCTCAACGTATCGATCAGCGTTGGTTCCCAATTGTCTTCGAGCGAACTTGGCAGCACGTTCGGCAGCTTCCTCTTCATCGAGTTCTTCTGGTTTCTCTCCCTCTAAAACCAGTCGTTCGCGAAATTCTGCTGGACGGCCCGCCCCCCGTCGACCACGAGCACGCAAGTATTTTCCGAGACCACCTCTCGAGCTACCCCTTCCTCTGCCCCGAGAGGGCGTTGGATGCGTTGAATCGCTTGACATCCGTGTTCCACTTCCTGCCTTGAAGGCTGATTAGATGGCTTGGTTGAATCAAGAAGGTGATAGCAAATATCAAGTACCCTGTGAGGAATATACCATGTATGGAAATGAGTTATATTAGCATGGTTAGAGAACGAGCGTGTGAACTATATGCCTAAAAACAATGGTTTCCTCATAAAGTAACTCACCTGTACTGTACATACGAGTAGCTCGAGTTCCACCACTACCCACCCTACCGCTGAAAACCCGAGCCGTCTCCTCTGACCCAGATCTTCCTTGCTTAAACCTTTAACCAGCACCGATGCGCAGAGCACCTTATGGCTCGTTACAAAAGCCGGATGATAATGCCAAGCAGATTTCCTAATCTTTGACGACCAAATGCGCCAACATTCCAACGGGACTACACACCTCTTAAATCATGTGTCTCCGGTATTACTCGGACCCCGATAAGCTAAAAATTTAACATACAATGTGACGGGCTCTCWTAAGCATGCATTTTCCGGTATTTTCCTGGAAGGTCGGATCATGTCATGGATTTAGACACAGGACAAATCCCGTTCCTCAAGCTTCAAGGCCCTCCTAGAGGCACCGCTAACTCTCCTGGAGACCATTTTTCTGGACCATTTTTCCCAGCAGGAATTGCTCACACACTCCAGGCAGTGCCCACTGTCTTTGGTAGACTATTTCTCTCTTCATTTTCGGTTCGTGGAATAAGCCCTGACTGCGACCGCGATTCTTACTTGCTGGATTTGTTGTGGAGCCCTATAGGCGCTCCATTACACAAACAAGATCTCAGACATCCGATGATTTTCCGAACGCTAGAAGTGGCCTTCGGTCCTTTTAACACCTATCTCTGTGACGGCAACTTTGTTCGAGCGCCTGCAGAGCAGAAATCGGGGATACAAGGAGGCGTGTCCTTGACTATTTCAGCATGCCGTCGTTTGTTCTCCGTGATCATGCACCTCAAACATTTCCGCGCCCTGCACCCCGCCGAAAAACMCGACGKAACGAGAACRACTTACGAMAGATAGCCCCGCATATACTTTCGGCATYGCAAAAGAAAGCTTTTGATCATYTSATCATTACTATCTGACATCAAGGYCATTGACCAAGGGCGATATGGGGTCACCTGTGGCGAACAAYTCGCAAGCTTCCCCGRATACCTAACGCTGGGTRATGTATTATGGCCAGCTATCGTTCTACTCCATGTTTCAAGTGGCCAAACGCAGGCTTCAGGAAAGGTATAAAGGACCCCTGGATTARCTTGCTGRAGRCAGACACCAGAAGTCTTCTAYAGMAACCAAACACCTCARCTAGTACCATGAAGTTCACTGCCTCCACTGTYKTCGCTCTCCTCGCTACCGCCCTTTCTGCTGCGCCAGCCCTRGCCCARCGCCCTTTCCCTRCCATCCTCAACTATGACAGGCGCTACGATGAGAGMAGCGGAACCCTCGGGTCCACAGCTTGCTCTGCAGACGTAGGCCCACTTCACGGCCACCCGACCTTCGGGTCTATTCCCAGCTTCCCTCGCATCGCGGGCTCGTTCGTCGTCGAGGGTTTCAACTCTACTCACTGTGGCAGTTGCTACAACTTGACTTACGTTCACCCGGATGATTCGGTGACGACTCTGTCTTTCACCATTATCAAYCAGGCCCCTGCTGGCTTTATTTCAAGCCTTACGGGGTTGCAGCGGTTGACGGGATTGCCAGTTAATGAAATTACTGGGGACATCCACGTCGTTGCTCAAGAGGTTCCAATCAGCTTCTGCGGCTTTTGAAGGAACTAGATGGTATGTGCCCCAGTATTCCTTCCAACTTGGCTTGTGAATTCATTTTGTTCATTTTAAGCATCCTCATGCCTCGAATGCTCTGTAATATACTCTAATCCTATGCTTGTACCTGATTCTGCTGTATGATTTGTCTAAGTTCTCGAGTCTTTGTAAATACAGAAATGCGACCTTACCTTCGACTCTACCTTGACGGATCCCAACCGACTCCCGCCTCCCCGTCAAGTCTTTTTTCGAAATGTGACACTTAGACCCCCTTCCTCTCAAGTTGATATGGCACTGCATCGCCCCTGGCCTCCCTACACGCATGAATGTTAGACTCAGCCGTACTTCACCTATTGCACAACTTGGGCAACTTTGGGACATGAATTGTGTATGTATTTGACTTCGCCGAGCACCACAGGTAGAAGCTCCATCCTGATTAAATATCACTTATAATCACGCCTTCTGAATACTCGAATGCGGGAGTCGGTGCTTGCATGTTTTGATCACTTTGGAGCCCAAAAGCCAGTTATTTGCACTTAGCTTTCTCACACTGGTGGGAGAAGTCGCCCACACATCACCGCTAGGTTCTCTGCTTCGATTCACATCCCATCCTCGCCGTGGCTACCCAGCATAGCCGATTATCGAGCAATCTCAAGCGAGAGTTAAAGCACAGCAAAATGGCAACCGCAGAAGGAGGTTAATGGTCATTCCACCAATAGACATGATGGCGTGCTACGATAATAACGGAGGGTAAAAAATGAAAACCCGCGTCTGCGTGAGACTCCGCAAGCGCTTGAAAGGATTTGTGTGGCCAACTCCGGAACTTGCCACGACTCCTTGGGCTCTAGATATCTAGCCTGGGAGGTCTTTCCTCGCTGCCTCATCCCCAGACATGATGGGCTCACCAGGTCTTGACTTTATTGCCCGGTCTTCAATTCACCTCTTCCTCCCTTCCGCCTTCATCTATGCAATTATCCTGCTCGGCTGTAACCTGCTCTCTCTTAGCTCATCACGATGGATTATAGCTGTTTCTAGCATAGCCATGCGTGTGGGATATATGTTCGCTAGGCCCTGGTTCGACGAGTATCGGAATGCCCGAATTGCTCGAGCTCACGGGGCAATCCTCATACCTCATATCAAAGAGAAGCATATTGATGTTGCGAGGTGCCTTCTCCGAGAACAGGAGCATGGCTATCCAGGTTGATTGCCCAACGATCGTCCAGCATCGAATGTACTCAAATTAATTTTATAGGAGAGACCTTTGAAAAGTGGTCCCAAAAGTATGGGAATTTCTTCAGATTTAGTATCGGCCTCGATGAACGCGTGAGTCCCACGACATTCCGGGTTTGTGAGTTGTCGACCTTAGATATCTAGTTCTTCACTTGCGAGCCGGAGCATGTCAAGGTAGGGGTTGGTGATTTCGAAGTGCAAATTTGTTGAATAACTACTTTGCGAAGGCGATACTTGCGACAGAATTTGAATCATTTGACAAAGGTTCTCGAACCGATTTGCTCAAAGTCTCGTCCAGCCTGACGATAGGCTATTCATAGGACCTAATTTTTTTCGAACAAGCCAAGTCACTACTGGGAACGGGAGTGTTTAATGCAGATGGTATATCTTACTTGCTGGTGCTCGAGTGTGACGCTAATGCCATGGTATCTATTAGGGGACATGTGGAAGTCAGTCTCATATCTTCAATGGCTTAGTGGCGACGCTGAGAGTTACCAGATTCCACCGTTCTATCACGCGACCCTTCTTCGTTCGTGATCGCATTACTGACTTTGATATCTTCGAGCGACACACAGAAGATGCYATTAAAYGYGCAAAGGATCGTCTTGCTGAGGGATATCCAATCGAYTTTCWGGTTCTCTCTTCGTCTYRCACACCGCGGTAAAATGTTTCTGAATTTCACACAACAGGATCTCGTMTCTCGCTTCACCCTAGACTGTGCCACCGAATTCCTTTTCAAGAATGATGTACACTTTCTCTCTGCAGGTTTACCATACCCGTCCTAYCCCTCTMMGCTGGCGAAACCTAACCCGCCCTCATTCACAAATCATCCYTCGAATGRCTTTGCCAAAGCGTTTGKMATCGGCCARGARTTGGYWATCCRCCGRKTBCACGTCGGCACATTYTGGCCTTTAACAGAGATGTGGGGGGATGCTATTGCGCCCYATCGTGCAGTARTTGATAAATTTGTAAATCCATTCATGGAGAAAGGATTCCTCGAAAAGGACAAAAAGGAGGGATCGGAGGATRCCTTGGATAATCTATTGGATTAYTTRATAACACAAACTTCTGGTAACTGTTCTATAACTTAGTATCAGAAACCTCGATATCTGATGATTTTGGTAGACCGAGATGTTATCAGAGATGAGGTCCGCCCTATATTCCCTTCATGCCRGATGCAATTCACCTTTGACTCTGTTTAGCTCGTTAATCTTCTTGTCGCTGGCCGTGATACTGTATGTAGTATTYATTGCAGGAGCGAGCAGGGAAYATTGACTCCACCGTGTTTAGACTGCTTCCCTATTGACTTTCTCGCTTTACATGATCATCGACCACCCAAGTGTTTGCCGCCGGTTGAGAAAGGAGATTCTGGACAAAGTTGGGGTGAAGCGCATCCCTACTGTTGATGATATCAGGGAAATGAGGTTTCTCCGAGCCTTCTTCRATGGTGGGTCTTACCTGGCTCGTTTATGCAAGCTGATATGATCAGGCGTGCAGAGGTTTTGCGACTCTATGCCACTGTGTAAGCATTCTTCATTCTTATTGATCATTCATTGAGAAGGCCTAATGAAGCAYGTGTAGTCCTTTGAATGCACGGTTAGCCCACTATTCGATTGGTTGACGGTGGAGTTCCCCCTCACACCCGTTATTTATAGCATGACGACAAAGCCTGTCGTGCTCCCTCCTGTGACTGGGTCAAATAACCCCKTATATCTTCCCGCGGGCTCGAAGTCAGTGCTATCCGTATACAACGTTAGGCGAATTAGATCTCATGCCTAGGTATTTAGCTTCTTATATTCGGTATTCTTAATGCACCGACGCAAGGATTTGTGGGGACCAGATGGCAAGTCTGACAAAATGTTGCTTCTCCTTTCGCTTTTTGATTAATCGGAACACAAGCGCTGGAATTTGACCCGGACAKATTTTTGGACGAGAGGGTGCACAAATACCTCGTCCCTAATCCGTTTATGTTCTGCCCCTTCAATGGTGGGCCCAGAATATGCCTTGGTCAGCAAGTATGTCTCCAGCATGTCYATAGAACTTRCACTGGTTTACACMTCCAYAGTTTGCCTATAATGAGGCCTCATTCTTCCTTGTTCGACTYCTCCAGCAGTTTTCCTCTTTTACTTTAGAAGACGACGCGCGTCCCTTGGATTCATTCCCGAAGCCAGAATGGGCACAGTATGAAGGTCCCCGGGGAAGAGATAGGATTCGGCCGAAGGCGCATTTAACCCTGTATGTCCAAGGTGGGCTCTGGGTGAGGATGAAAGAGGCAGGTGAGGGTGAAAATGATACATAGGAAATTTCATGATTCTTTAGTACTGCTTCCTTGGAACAATGTATGTATTGTACTGGAGACGTCTGGCTGCTGAGCTCAGTCATAACTAACGCGAACCGTATCTTCTCAATGGATGCCATTTCTATGATCCATGTCAACTTGACCTTGGACCTCTCGACACCAGCGAAAATTCGCTCTCATTCATTAGCACCTGCAGTTCGAGGAAGCTTGACAAGTCTACCTCGGGCACAACGAACGGGCATATTCAAAGGTCAATCAATGTGCCATCCGACCTCAATTGGGGCTCGAGCTCAATATATCAATGAGCGTTGGATATCAATTGTCTTCGGGAGTACTTGACAGCACGCTCAGCGGCTTCCTCTTGAGAAAATTTCTCGAACTTCTCT
Organism: Lepiota subincarnata; assembly: GCA_023014305.1. NCBI lineage: Eukaryota > Fungi > Basidiomycota > Agaricomycetes > Agaricales > Agaricaceae > Lepiota > Lepiota subincarnata. The sequence goes on from JAECYV010000032.1 coordinate 12,866, forward strand.
CCCTCTGATACTAATTGCTTGCGGAATTCTGCCGCCTGCCCCCCGTTGGCGAGCACGCAGGTATTTTCCGGGGTCACCTCTCGATTGTCCCTTCCGCTACCCTAGGAGAGTGTCAGATATGTTGAGTCCTCTGGCATCCGCGTTCCACTTCCTGTTTCGCAGACTGAATAGATGACTGATTAGATTTTTTGGTTGAATCAAGAAAGCGATAGCATCCGGTGAGAAAATGTACCATGTATGGAATCGAGTTATACTTGGCCAAGCTCCGAAGATATGCCACTAGCGGCACGGTGAGAGGGACTATAGTCTGAACTACGTGCTTGAAAACACTAGTTTCCTCTGCAAAGTACCCCGAATTGTACAACTACTCTGAGTTCCGCCAACCCGATCCGTCTCTTGACCCTACCACCACGTCAATTATAATTATGTCTACTGGACCCTTGAACACAGTTGGTGGCTGCATGCCTGTAGAGACGACATATTCGGCAGGTAGCACTAAGATATATAACGATGTATGGGATCGCTAGGATCCAGACACGAAGACTGTTAGTATCTATAGAGAGATACGCGTTACGATATACACACCTAGGATCCAGACACGAAGACTGGATCCGTCACTATAGTCCGACCACTATTAAATAGGACACTACTATGTACTACTGTTTAGGAAGAAATGTAGATAAGAACGTCGTTGCTATGACAGAAACAAACGGTCCATACTAGTACCTACAGCGGTCCAAGCAAGAATATGAAATAAGAGACAAAAAGGTAACGAGCTGAACGTCCACTTCGACAATGCCTTAGCTATTTCAAGGCTAAAATCCTTGTTATATGCACTATATAGCAGAGCGCTAGGATCTCACAGGGCTCTCAGAGCGTTTTCTGACTATTGCTTTCTCACGCATAGTGGTAGGTGCATCACATTTATGAGGAAGTTACTAAACCTTACATATCACTGTTAGGCTCTCCGCTTCAGCCCAGAACCCGTCCCCGGTTTTGACTGCAAAGTGTACATAATTATAGAGAAAAGCTCAAGAAAGGGGTAAAGTACTGCGCTTCACAGTAGCCTCGGAAGGCCGGGAGTTTGAGGATATTCTGCCCCTAGTACATGACAAGAATAGGGAAGAGGATAAATAACGAAAACACATCTCCGCACGGGACACCGGCTCTTTGAAAGATCCTCGGGGGCCAACTCCGGAACTTGCCATAACTTCTGAGTCCTAGATATAAAACCTGGGACACTTATCTTCGCTGCCTTAATAGCCACAGCCATGATGGTCTCGCCAGGTCTTGATTTCATTGCCCGGTCTTCAGTTCAGCTGTTCCTCCCTTCCATCTTGGTGTATGGCGCCATTCTGTTTGGCTGCAAACTTCTTGCTCTCAGCTTGTCACGGTGGATCCTGGTTGTTTCTAGTATAACCGTGCGCGTAGGATATGTGGTTGTTAGGCCCTGGTCCAATGAGTACCGGAATGCCCGTATCGCTCGAGTCAACGGGGCAGTTCTCGCACCTCACATCAAGGAGAGTCATATCGATGTCGTAAGGTCTCTTCTTCGAGAACAGGACCATGGCTATCCAGGTTGGTTATCTGAGCACTATTCGGCATCGATAACATTCACAAAATATTATAGGGGAGTCATTTGAAAAGTGGACCAGAAAGTATGGAAACTTGTATAGATTCAGTGTTGGCCTCGAGAAACGTGTGAGTTGCACGATATCTTGGGTCTATGGATGGTCAACTTGAGATACATAGTTCTTCACTTCCGAGCCAGAACATGTCAAGGTAACGATTGATAGATTTCGAGTGTAGCTTATTTAAAAACTATTCGCTGAAGGCGGTACTCACTACAGAATTTGAATCGTCTGCCAAAGGTTCGTAGGCCGACACACTAACAGATTAATCCATCTAACAATAGGTTGCCTATAGGACCCATCCTCTTCGAACAGGGCAAGTCACTATTGGGGACGGGAGTGTTTAATTCAGATGGTATATCTCCGTTTTTAGTGCTTGAATGAGGCAGCACTGATGGCACGACACCTGTCAGGGGGCATGTGGAAGTCAGTCTTGTATTTCAACTGCTTCTACAGCAACTCTGAGATTTACTAGGTTTCATCGTTCTATAACACGTCCATTCTTCAGTCGCGATCGTATTACTGACTTTGACATCTTCGAAAGACACACAGAGGATGCTCTTAAACGTGCAAAAGATCGCCTCGCGAGGGATATTCAATCGATTTTCAGGTTTTCTCTTCATCCTGTAAACTCAGGCTAAAATATTTCTGAATTTCGCATAACAGGATCTCGTCTCTCGCTTCACTCTAGACTTACCACCGAATTCCTCTTCAAGAATGATGTACACTTTCTCTCCGCAGGCCTACCGTACCCGCCCTATCCCTCTCCGTTGGCCAAACCTAACCCACTCTCATTTGTGAATCATCCCTCGAATTATTTTGCCAAAGCGTTTGTGGTTGGTCAGGATTTGACTATGAGCCGGGTGCAGATTGGCGCGCTATGGCCTCTGGCGGAGATGTGGGGGGATGCTGTTGCGCCCTTTCGTGCGATGATTGATCAGTTTGCGGATCCGTTTATGGAGAAAGGGATCAGTGAGAAGGAAAAGAAAGAGGAATCGGAGGATGCCTCGGACAATCTGTTGGATTATTTGCTGACACAAACTTCTGGTAAATGTTCTGCAGTTTGGCTTTCAGTCCTCGATATCTAATGACTTTGGGTAGATCGAGATATTATCAGGGACGAGGTATGACCCGATATTTCCCCCGTACTGGATGTTCTTCGTCTGACTTGGCCTAGCTCGTTAACCTCCTTGTCGCCGCCCGTGATACTGTATGTTATCTAGTTCGGGGATGAACAGGAACATTGACTCCACCTTACTTAGACCGCGTCCCTGTTGTCTTTCTCACTCTACATGATCGTTGANCAAAGTTGGGGCGAAGCGCATCCCTACTGTTGATGATATCAGGGAAATGAGGTTTCTCCGAGCCTTCTTCAATGGTGGGTCTTACCTGGCTCGATTATGCAAGCTGATATGATCAGGCTTGCAGAGGTTTTGCGACTCTATGCCACTGTGTAAGCATCATTCTTATTGATCATTCATTGAGAAGGCCTAATGAATTATGTGTAGTCCTTTGAATGCACGGTTAGCCCACTATTCGATTGGTTTGCGGTGGGGTTCCTCCTCACACCCGTTATTAGTATGGCGACAAAGCCTGTCGTGCTCCCTCCTGTGACTGGGTCAAATAGCCCGATATATATTCCCACAGGCTCGATGTCAGTGTCACCCGTATACAAACGTTGGGCGAATTAGGCCTCATGTCTAGGTATTTAGGTTCTTATACTCGGTCTTCTTAATGCACCGACGCAAGGATCTGTGGGGACCAGATGGTAAGTCTGACACAATGTTGCTTCTCCTTTCGCTAATTGATAAACGGAACATAAGTGCTGGAATTTGACCCGGACAGATTTTTGGACGAGAGGGTGCACAAATACCTCGTCCCTAATCCGTTCATTTTCTGCCCTTTCAATGGGGGGCCCAGAATATGTCTTGGTCAACAAGTATGTCTCCAGCATCTCGATAGAACCTACACTGGTTTACACATCCACAGTTTGCCTATAATGAGGCCTCATTCTTCCTTGTTCGACTCCTCCAGCAGTTTTCCTCTTTTACTTTAGAAGACGACGCGCGTCCCTTGGATTCATTCCCGAAGCCAGAATGGGCACAGTATGAAGGTCCCCGGGGAAGAGATAGGATTCGGCCGAAGGCGCATTTGACCCTGTATGTCCAAGGTGGGCTCTGGGTGAGGATGAAAGAGGCAGGTGAGGGTGAAAATGATACATAAGAAATTTCATGATTCTTTAGTGCTACTTCCTTGGAACATTGTATGTATTGTACTGGAGACATCTGGCTGCCGAGCTCAGTCATAACTAACGCGAACCGTATTTTCTCAATGGATGCCATTTCTATGATCCATGTCAACTTGACCTTGGAGCTCTCGACACCAGCGAAGCTTCGCTCCCATTCATTAGCACCTGCAGTTCGAGGAAGCTTGACAGATCTACCTCGGGCACAACGATCGGGCATATTCAAAGATCAATCAATGTGCCATCCGACCTCAATTGGGGCTCGAGCTCAATATATCAATGAGCGTTGGATATCAATTGTCTTCGGGAGTACTTGACAGCACGCTCAGCGGCTTCCTCTTCAGAAATTTTCTCTAACTTCTCTCCCTCTGATACTAATTGCTTGCGGAATTCTGCCGCCTGCCCCCCGTTGGCGAGCACGCAGGTATTTTCCGGGGTCACCTCTCAATTGTACCTTCCGCTACCCCAGGAGAGTGTCAGATATGTTGAGTCCTCTGGCATCCGCGTTCCACTTCCTGTTTCGAAGACTGAATAGATGACTGATTAGATTTTTTGGTTGAATCAAGAAGGCGATAGCATCCTGTGAGAAAGTGTACTATGTATGGAAATGAGTTATACTTGGCCAAGCTCCGAAGATATGCCACTAGGGGCACGGTGAGAGGGACTATAGTCTGAACTATGTGCTTGAAAACACTAGTTTCCTCGGCAAAGTACCTCGAATTGTACAAGTACCTTGAGTTCCGCCAACCCGATCCGTCTCTTGACCCCATCAACATGTCAATTATGGAACCCAGTTGGCGGCTGCATGCTTTAGCCATTTCAAGCCTAAAATCCTCGTTATATGCACTATATAGCAGAGCGCTAGGACCTCACAGGGCTCTCAGAGCGTTTTCTGACTATTGCTTTCTCACGCATAGTGGTAGGTGGCATCATATTTATGAGGAAGTTACTAAAACTTACCTATCACTGTTAGGCTCTCCGCTTCAGCCCAGAACCTGTACCCGGTTTTAACTGCAAAGTGTACATAACTATGTATAGAGAAAGCTCAAGAAAGGGGTAAAGTACTGCGCTTCATAATAGCCTCGGAAGGCCGAGAGTTTGAGGACATCCTGCCCCTAGTACATAACGAGAATAAGGGAGAGGATAAATAACGAAAACACATCTCCGCACGAGACATCAGCTCTTTGAAAGATCCTTGGGGGCCAACTCCGGAACTTGCCATAGCCTCTGAGTCCTAGATATAAAACCTGGGACACTTATCTTCGCTGCCATAATAGCCACAGTCATGATGGTCTCGCCAGGTCTCGATTTTATAGCCCGGTCTTCAGTTCAGCTGTTCCTCCCTTCCATCCTGGTGCATGGCGCCATTCTGTTTGGCTGCAAACTTCTTGCTCTCAGCTTGTCACGGCGGATCCTAGTTATTTCTAGCATAGCCGTGCGCGTAGGATATATGCTTGCTAGGCCCTGGTCCAATGAGTACCGGAATGCCCGTATCGCTCGAGCCCACGGGGCAGTTCTCGCACCTCACATCAAGGAGAGCCATATTGATGTCGTAAGGTCTCTTCTTCGAGAACAGGACCATGGCTATCCAGGTTGGTTATTTGAGCACTACTCAGCATCGATAACACATCCACAAAATATTATAGGGGAGTCCTTCGAAAAGTGGACCAGAAAGTATGGAAACCTGTACAGATTCAGTGTTGGCCTCGAGGAACGTGTGAGTTGCATGATATCGTGGGTTTATGGATGGTCAACTTGACATACCTAGTTCCTCACTTCCGAGCCAGAGCATGTCAAGGTAAAGATTGATGGTTTTCGAGAGTAGCTTATTTAAAACCTACTCGCTGAAGGCGGTACTCACTACAGAATTTGAATCGTTTGCCAAAGGTTCGTAGGCCGACACACTAAAAGATTAGTCCGTCTAACAATAGGTTGCCATAGGTCCCATCCTCTTCGAACAGGGCAAGTCACTATTGGGGACGGGAGTATTCAATTCAGATGGTATATCGCTTTTTTTGGTGCTTGAACGCGGAAGCACTGATGACATGATATCTATCAGGGGACATGTGGAAGTCAGTCTTGTATTTCAACTGGCTCTACAACAACTCTGAGATTTACTAGATTTCATCGTTCTATAACACGTCCCTTCTTCAGTCGCGATCGTATTACTGACTTTGACATCTTCGAGCGACATACAGAGGATGCTCTAAATCGCGCAAAAGGTCGCTTCGCCGAGGAATATCCAATCGATTTTCAGGTTTTGTCTGCATCTTGCAAACTCAGGCTAAAATATTTCTGAATTGCGCACAACAGGATCTCGTCTCTCGCTTCACCCTAGACTCTGCCACCGAATTCCTCTTCAAGAACGATGTGCACTTTCTCTCCGCAGGCCTACCGTACCCTTCCTATCCCTCTCCGTTGGCCAAACCCAACCCGCTCTCATTTGTGAATCATCCCTCGAATTATTTTGCCAAAGCGTTTGTGTTTGGTCAGGATTTGACTATGAGCCGGGTGAGGATTGGCGCGCTGTGGCCTCTGGCGGAGATGTGGGGGGATGCTGTTGCGCCCTTTCGTGCAATGATTGATCGGTTTGTGGATCCATTTATGGAGAAAGGAATCTGTGAGAGGGAAAAGAAAGAGGAGTCGGAGGATGCCTCGGACAATCTGTTGGATTATTTGCTGACACAAACTTCTGGTAAATGTTCTGCAGTTTGGCTTTCAGTCCTCGATATCTAATGACTTTGGGTAGATCGAGATATTATCAGGGACGAGGTGTGGCCCGATATTTCCCTCGTGCTGGATGTTCTTCGTCTGACTTGGCCTAGCTCGTTAACCTCCTTGTCGCCGCCCGTGATACTGTATGTTATCTAGTTCGGGGATGAACAGGAACATTGACTCCACCTTACTTAGACCGCGTCCCTGTTGTCTTTCTCACTCTACATGATCGTTGAACGCCTAGACATTTGTCGCCGCCTAAGAAAGGAAATCCTGGCCAAGGAAATCCTGGCCAAGGTTGGATCGAAGGACATCCCCTCTGTTGATGACATCAGGGAAATGAAGTTCCTCCGAGCCTTCATCAACGGTAGGTTTTACCCGGCTTGATTTGGCAAGCTGATWTGATTGTTCTTGCAGAGGTTTTGCGACTCTATCCCGTCGTGTAAGCATTGGCTTTGTTAATCCTTTGTTGAGAGGGCCTAACGTTAGGTATTGAACCATGCATAGTCCTCTGAATTTGCGGTTGGCCTGTTATTTGACCACCTTGCAATGGATCCACTCCCAATAGCCCTTGCTTATAGCATGACAATAAAGCCCGTCATACTTGCCCCTGCAACTGGGTCAAATAGCCCTGTATATATTCCTGCGGACTCGACGTCAGTTCTGTTCGTAGACAGCATTTAGCGAATTGAATCTCATGCCTCTGTTTTAGGTTCTTATACTCGGTGTTTCTGATGCACCGACGAAAGGATCTGTGGGGGGAAGATGGCAAGTCTGCGCGTACTTTGCATCTCTTTTTGTTTTTGATGAAACGGAATACAAGCGTTGGAATTTGACCCTGACAGATTTTTGGACGAAAGGATGCACAAATACCTCGTTCCTAATCCGTTTATTTTCTGTCCTTTCAATGCTGGGCCTAGAATATGTCTCGGTCAACAGGTATATCCACAACACCCCGATGGAACCTTTCCCTAATTGACATGTTGCGTAGTTCGCATATAACGAGGCCTCATTCTTCCTTGTCCGACTCCTTCAACAGTTTGCCTCTTTTAGTTTGGAAGACGACGCGCGTCCGTTAGATCATTCCCGGACCCGGAATGGGCGCGGTGTGAGGGCCCTTAGGGCAGGGACAGGATTCGGTTGAGATCACACTTGACGATGTATATCCAAGGTGGGCTCTGGGTGAGGATGAAAGAGGCAGCTGAGGGTGAAATKGATGCGTAGTGAAAGTTGATGATTCTCTGGTTTTGCTTCTCCGAAATATTGTGTATATCTCTGGTCGGCTGAAACGTTACAAATGATATAAATTATACTTCCCCAGTGGTGCCGTTTCTATACGCCGAGGTCCTTATCCYTTTCCCCCAGATGGTTGAGAGCAATTTAACAACGTATCGAGTATGGAGAGTGGCCYAAGGCGGTTCTAAATGCATATATGCCCTTTTAAACTCATCCACGTGGCTGCTTTACTAGCTTGGCATTGTTTTAGAACGTGTTAGTGATCAGTGGAAACAGGTAGAACGTTTAGATTAAAGCATTTTCGCCGATATTCTAGCAGGGGGAAACCTATCCAGAACAACAGCTTACTTGGCTAGAAGTCTGAATGCCTGTCATATAAAGTCTCGAAGAGCGTGTCAGCAGTTGCTGGGGTAACCATGATCAGAAGCGAGTTCGGTAGTTGGGGGGCGTGTCCACAAGTCGCACAACACGAGGTCAAAGYTGAAAGACGACAAATAATGCGCYGTTGGAGCTGCGCGGAGAGCTGGAATGAAWACTCGTCTAGGCGTTAGGGCATGTAAAGGGAGCTATCGGAACAATGGAAGATTCTTGTGCGGACAGGACTACGGCGCTCTACTGGGTGAGTCAYTGGCTCATGGATCCGGAGCTTGGGAATGCCGGTGCTGGGTGACAGCGGAATGGGCACAGGCAATGTTTGTGACTATTCTAGACATAAAGGACTTGCTAAAGGCAAGGAGGTAGTTAAGGAGTGTAGGGCTCGGGATACTTGAACCGCGATTGGTTAGACAGAGAACAACGGGATGGATCCCTAAGGAGCGAGTTCAGACGGGCACAAGGATATACTTACGTAAGCGAGGATGGGAAGCGGTGTGGTTAGGGTTTCTCCTTCCTTCCGACTTCCCATCTAGAATGGAGACTCTCAACCTCAACACTCTCGCCAGCTCCCTTCCCACAAACCAGCAGAAGACAGAGCAGGACCTCCTCAACAACTTCAAAGGTGCTCCCCTTTCCCTCTGATTTTTTTTTTTTTTTTTTGCCATCAGGATCCTCTGCTTACCTGCCCACAGCCGCCGCCCTCAGCATAACCACTCTCTATCGCTCCTCGCGCCAGAATGCGAAGCGGGCATACAATGCTGGATACGCTTCTGCGTGTCAGGATCTCCTGACAATGATCCAGCAGGGTGTCTCGGCTGTTGGCCTATTGAGTTCTACCACTGTGCCATCGCACGATGGAGATATCGATGGCATGAATATTGGCCGAGTCATGGACTGGATAGAAGCTCGGCTGGAGGCGATCAAGGCCCAGGAGGAGGAGGAGGATGAAGAAGAAGAAAGGGAAAAAGAGAGGGAACGGAGCCGCCCGACATCCTCTGTTCCCCTAACCCAGCCTAACASCAAATCAAGTGCTCGTGCTGCTCCGACACCTTCCAATAACAATGTGAGTGCACCGAAAACATTTCCCCACCTTGACGGATCCCGCTCACTTTTCACTCAGCCGCTCCCCTCTCTTCCCACTCCTAACTCACCAGCGCTGGCGACCGCTAACCAGCTTCCCGCTGAGCCCATCACTCCCTCACCCCCTTTCCTCCCCGTCAATGCGCTGCGCCAGATACAACGTCCTAGGCCCCGAATTTCACCGAAGGGTGAACCATCCAACCCATCGGTTGTTCCTCCGACGTCCATCTTCAGCTGTGTTCCGGACTCAGTTGCTCCCATCAATTCTCCCACCTTTCCCGAAATATCAGCTATCCCCGCCGTGGGCACAAAGCGCCGCCATGCCATGATGATGATGCTCGATGGCACCTCTCCCCCACCCGCYATTGGCACACCACCAGCCCTTCAAAACCCTCCATCCATGACCGCCTCACCTGCATCACAAGCCGGCTTATCCGGTACTGCCCGTCGGAGGACGAAGAGTACAAGGGGATCGCAACAGTCGCAGAACCAAAACATCAATATCATACAACCTTCCGCCGAGGCGATGGAAATAGAAGATGAAGGTCGGGAACGGAAGCGTGTGGCGAGACGTTAGGCGTGCATCATTTTCCTGGTACGCTCATCCGCTATCATTATTAGGCTGCCATTCTTTTGCTTCTTTTTTTTCTTCATATAGCCTGGCACATCTCGTCCCTTCACGCATAATACCATACACGCCCATGTTTGTATCAACATTCATCCATCTGCAATAGTATAGTTATTAGCAGCTCTACCGTACCGCCCTCTAACGCCATGCTTTACGATTTCATGCTCACTCGATATCTCTCCCTACCTTTCGTTGACTCTTGAATTGAGCCCCTTTTTTCACTTTTTTTTTTCCTCCTGTGTTAAATTCACGCTGGGTCTAAGGTATCTTGTATAATTCCTCAAGTTGTAGTTATGGCCGTAGATAACTAATATTCGAGCCAGGTGCCAAATGTTTTCGAACTCTGAGACTCTTAGCGACGTTTAATATTGCCGTTGTCTGGTGTGTTTAGCGACAGGTATATTCTTGCAGAACACGAGGTATGTACATACAAGGCGGRATGGCCAGATTAATTTTCTGGGGCCGTCGGGAGCTAAAAATAGAGCGTGATAAGATAAGGCAAGATCTGATCAACCGAGATCAATCATCGGCTGCAATCAAACTGGTAATTCGGGAGAGGAGCAAACACAAATCAGATGGGTGGTGCGGGGTAGCTACGCGAAGGGAGTTAGACTCGGAAGCCACCGCGTGTGCCCGAGAAGCTGTAAAAAGAAGGGAGTGCATGAAAGGTCTGGAGAGCAGTG
>JAECYV010000032.1:23698-72266 GCA_023014305.1 Lepiota subincarnata
TCGCTCCAATGGTCAATTTCTTTTTAAACCCCTGATACAGCATTTAGTTTCCACGGTTGTCACTTCTCCGCCGCTATATTTTAATATCAAAACAGCCCCCCCATCATCTTTTATCTCTCTTACTAGTAACACCCACGATTGTCGACCATGACCACACTGAAACCAGGACTCTACCGCATTCTCCCTACTATTCCGTTGACCGATTCCCAGAAGAGTGAGCTGGGTTTGCCAACCAACTTGGTCCCGCCACCCGTCTATGCTACAGCGCCTAAGGAAACGGGAAACAATGTTTCTCTCCAGGTTGCTGCGTCAGGGGACGAACGTCAGGTAGTAAGTCTGCACCTTTCTTTCTTGTACTTCAACGAGTCCCCCATCCCCTCTCTTCCTCCTCCTCCTCTTACACACAAGTTATTTATTGTAGTGGAAGATCAACCTCGTTGATGAAGCCAACCTCCTCTATACAATCGATCGTGCAGACCAGAAAGATGCTTCCCCTGAATACCCACCGACCTTTGGTCTGAAGAGTGACGTAGCCGACGACGCCATCGTCTCTTGTCTCAGTGGCCAGCAAGAGAATCCAAACCAGTGGAAGATCATTCCTTATGCTCCAAAGCCGCCTTTTGCTAGTTACGCGAAATACATGTGCGTCTCCCTTCCTCTAATCCCTTACCCGTTGTTCTTAGCTTGTGTGTCTCTTGAATTGAAAACCTACGTCTTATCTTGTTATTCTCCCATAGAATTCACCCCGCAAAAGGTGGGTCTGTACAAACCGACTTGTATATCAACGGTAGACGAAGCGACTCTCCGGAAGGGGTGAGTACACGCAACCGGTTATCTCTCTCTCCATAAATCAACAACGTTCATTCGGGTGGCACTATACAGGGACGCGTGTGGCTCAACAAGCAGGGCACTCTACAGGCCCACAGTTGGTTTTTCGAACCTTATGTTCAACCCACTCCCAAGGAGGACAAGTAATGAATGTGCTAGCTTCTCATGAATGTTGGTCTGGGGAACTCCCTGCGCACGCGTTGTGTTGTGAAAGAGGGTTTCTATATCTAGTGCCTTTTTTTGTATTTGAAATAGCCACTATCTTGTACTATCAATAGATTCTATTGAATACGCGACACGACATTAAGACACAGATCCTCTGGACGGTGCGCTTTACTTGGGTAAGTTTTCATTGTTTCTGAAAGACCGCTTAAGCAAACTATGATGTGTTTCATTCTTGTGTTCCTGACGAGAAGCTTGTCCGGTGTTTGGTTCACCCGACGATGACCTCATAGTGACAAGACTCGAGATCAGGAAAGAGTCAAATCCTCTGCCATTTGAAGCTGGAGAAATTTGGATATCCTATACGAGGCCAAGACATATGAATAATTCATATATACATATATATACATACATATATCTTGAAACACGTCTATCTATAAGCAACAGATTCTGTATCGTCCACAGAAACAGGATATATACGCAAAAAAATAATCAATAATCATTCATTTCACCACTCACTTGCCATTCACATGTCCGACGCCTGCAAATCGTTCCAAGACGCTCATAACGACATGAGACGCCTTGCCTGTCTCTTTCGCCTCTTCCATCCCCTGATCTAGCACAACGCTGGAAGGCATCAATTCGCCCTCGTCGTCAAGATCAAGTCTCCAACGAGCGTCCGTTCCTCGTCCGCTTGTGCTGACCGTCACAGTCTCCGCACCCTCGCCTTCAATTTCGTTCATTCTCCTCAACAGTGGTTCATCAGAGCTGATTACGAGCGCAAAGTCTATCTCACTTCCCAATCCCCTCCCCTCATCCAGTCTGAACGGCGAGCTGATAGTAGGAGAGGTAGGGGATGAAGGGAATAAAGCGAAACCGGAAAAGCCGAAATTATCAGGAGAAGTTGCCCACTTTATCGACCTTGCAGCGGCCGATGAGCTCGCGGGCCCCCCAGGTTGCAGGATGGCACCGACAGCAGTCGAACGAGAGATGTTGCCGGGTAGAACGAGGAAGGAATTTCGGCCAGGAATGATACGTAAYCCGTAGCGCTCTCCGAGGCTGTCAAAGACGTGGTTCTGAGCTTCGGCGGCCTGTCTCCTGGCCCATTGTCGGTCGGCGGTGTCTGCCTGTGGATCACCGGTCCAGTAGCGCCAGATTATGGAAGCCTCCCTTTCTTCGATTATGGAGCCAGGGGTACGTTCCGTGAACTATAGATAACGGTTGGTTAAGATATCCAGAAGAACTAAAGCTTAGCTCACGTAGTTCAGTATCTCTAGGCAACTGCTCTTCCATGTCAAGTTGAAGTTTGCAACCATGTTCAACCATTCCCCCGCGGAACCAGGAGCCGAATTTCGTCCAGGTTTTGTCTTAATATAACATCCATTCTCCGCCCTGTACCGATATTCGTTCAAGATATTTAGGTTTYTTGTGAAGATCAGGGGGGCTTACACAATTCCTATCATGGGCACCTTTTCGACAACACGGTCCAATACACCCTTTACGGGTAATCCGCTGAGCAACCAGACGTCGTTCCGTTTATCCTCTGCCAAGTGCTTCAGCACTTGCAGYGGTTCCTCGGGTATCTTGAATTCTCCCTTTATATAGGCCTGGAGACCTTTGCGAGAAAGGTCCCTTCTCCACAGCGTGGCTTCAAAGTCTACAAGAATAAGGCGGCGCTGGGAGTGTCTGTACCTGCATCAAGGTCCTTTATGAAGAGRCACGAACACAATAAACAGTGCACCAGCGTACTGAGGCAGGATCCGACTCAAATCCAAAGGTGGGACATCCGTGATATCGTCCAGGTAATGCTCGGAATGGGCCCTGATAACCCGATTCAAAAATGTGTTGGCAAATGCTTGGGCCGTTTGTGTTGTCACGTGGTTGTGTAGTTCCTGATCAATGTCAGTATCTCGATAATGTGGGAAGCAACGGGCTTACCATCCAACGGTTTCTAGCGTCGGCAGCATCCATCGTCAACGCAGAGTGGATGGCGTCCGCCGTCCCYCGTGTGTCCCAAGGATTAATGGCAATGCAGCTCCTGAAACCACTGTAGCTGTACGAGCCGGTGAACTACCGAGGCCGTGAGCCTCATTTACTCAAAGTGTTTGCGCATACATTCACTTGCCTCGCTCAGGATCAGTCCTCCTGGAATATCTTGGCCCTCCTGACATTCGACAAACTCGTGTGTTCTTAAAGCCATACCCTCCCTGAGGCTAGTTACGATAAAGGCATCAGCGACTGTGAGGAGGGCAAGATATTGACTAAAGGTCAAGTCCTGGACCTTTAGGAGGACAAGGATTAGTTTTAGCCACGAGGTGACGGTATGCAGGGGAAACTAACATGCAAGAATACAACTGGTTGATATGTCAAGGTCGAGAATCTGGAGTTGACCCTCGACACTACATCAGCAACACCGCCGGCCAGCTCATTAGACTCCGTGGTCTGCAGAGCGACTTGAATCAAGACCACCTAGACGGGTACATCAGCACCAAGGACAGAGACTAGATTTYTTTTCTCGAACCTTGCCCTGGAATTCCTTATACCTCTCTAAAAATCGCTCAAAGGCCTGTATTTTTTGCCTGACGCCTTGAACCTCATCCAGCTTGTCCCGTCCAACAACAATCTTCATGCCCGCATAGCGCTGTTTGAGCACCGATACCCATTCCGCCACCTCTGAATCTCGTCTAAACCATGTCAGTGTCTGTAGGTGACGAAGCTCATCAGACTCACTTTCTCTCCTGCAATCTCTTGACATCGATACCCATAGGGAAGACGCCGACATCCACAAATCGCTCACGTTCCAGTGCCTTTGCGCCTTCCTCCTCTCCGGCCCTCAATATTTCTTGATTTTGTTTCATTTCAGGAGTCTGGGTGCCATTTTTCGCCTTGTCGTGCAAGTTTCCCACCCGGACAAGCTCGTCAACCTTGACTAGCCGTCCCTCATCTCCTTCTGGAATGCGGATTCCTTTTGGCAAAGCTTCAAACGCGAGAATTCGACTGACGGTTTGACGAAAGTGTCTTGCAAAGTTGGCCGTCTGGAAGCCAACGAGGTCCGCTCCCAAAAGCCCGGAGAGAAGGTCCCTTCGAACAGAAAGGCAACGGAATATTTCGGAAGAGGGAAAAGCAACATGCATGAAGAATCCGATGGGGGTCGACGGGGGAATGTGGGGGGAAGACCTGAGGAGGAGTGGGAGGAGCATAAGGTGGTAGTCATTCACCCAGACTATATGCGACAAGCTCCTCAGAATAATTTCATGAAATTAGGATGAAGCGGCTCACTGATGTCGCCTTCTTGATAATTGGCTATAATCAAGTCTGCGAAGCGTTGGTTGACAGCAACGTATTGCTTGTACGAAGCAGACTCGTAAAATAACTTTGTCTTGGGTGCGTCTGGTACAGCATAGTGAAGGCATGGCCAGAGAACCTGGGCAGAGCTCGATAAGCCAGTGACGCCGGAAGGACGAAAAAAAAAAGGACTAACTTGGTGGCAGAATTCATCGTAGCAGCTCTGAAACTCCGCGTCTGGGATCCAGACGGGCAGGCTGTCGCGCTCAGATAACATGCGGGTGTCAATATCCCTCCTGACGGCGTCCCCGAAATCATCTGTACAGGTTCCGAGGGTACCAACCCATAGCCTTTTCCTCAGTCTGTTGTTGACACTCTCTACGGCATTTTTTAAACCGCCATTACAACGGGGGTTGCTCTCAAAGTGCCAGATCTGGTCCCCGGACTTGGATGGGGGGTGACGGGAGCCGGAGC
The DNA here is from genome assembly GCA_023014305.1 of Lepiota subincarnata. Taxonomy (NCBI): domain Eukaryota; kingdom Fungi; phylum Basidiomycota; class Agaricomycetes; order Agaricales; family Agaricaceae; genus Lepiota; species Lepiota subincarnata. The sequence goes on from JAECYV010000032.1 coordinate 28,448, forward strand.
GGGAGGAGTGCTTGCGCTGCAGGCGTGGTTCAGCGAGGCTGGAGGATGGTTGTTTTCTGCAGGTTGGAGTGAAACCCGCAGGTGGGTTGGATTTGTTCTCGCGAGCTAAGTGCTCGACGACGGTGTCGGCGAAACGGGCAAGCTTAGTGAATGGATTGGCAATCTCTATCGTGGGTGAACGAGATGCAGGGGTGGGGTTGCGTGTCTAAGGGGTAGTTGGCTTATGTAGGTACGCGGGGCTCAGTGATGACGAGAAGGGGGTACCTTGTCTTTCAAATCGTCGACAATGCTCTTGATGGGCAGGAGCAGACCCGACGCGCTGGACTGGCGCGTGTGTGCGCTAAGGGACGGGCGAGGCTGCTTGGGCTTCTCAGGACTGGAGGGGATGCGGGGAGGGAGGTCTGGCTGGGGGGTGAGCCTGTCGGGGGTGGCAGGGGCGGACTCGCCGAGGACGGCGGTGGTGGGGAGGAAGAGGGAGGCGATGACGACCCTGTGGTTTCTGAGGCTGGTCATGGTGGACGACGGTGTCGGCGGGGGGGAAGGGAGGGCAGCGAGGTGCGTATATATCGACGTCATTATTGATGAGCCCATATCTGGCCATCGTCACTCATCGATCATCCTCCGTCTCGGTCAAACTCGGGTGCCATATCTTATCTTATCATACATACACTACCCACTCTACTTACTTTACTTTTCCTCCAGTGCACGGTTGATGTCCTGTCTGCAATGAGCAACGCAGCSGAATACCATTTTGCCCAGGGCTGCTCACATTCGTAAATCTCCTCTTGAACCTGACCCCCCGGCTCCTCGTCAGCGGTATATCGTACACGGCCTCATGCGCCTTCATCCCACTSGCCTTGCACTGGGTGCAGCAAATCACCACCGTGACCTCTCTCAGCTCCCCGAATGTCTCCARGGCCCGGTCCAACCCGGTCCATCCCCACTTTTCGGGTGTATCCCGGTTCCCAGTATCTCCGAACCGATGGAAGAAGGTCAGGTGAATATCCCGCACCGACGGCGGTCCATCTGCGAAAAGGGCCCTTAACCAAGCAAAAGGATCGAGGTCATCAAGGTAGCCATCTCGTGTCGTGAGATACAGSCGTGTCGAGAAGCTCCGCAGTCTTCTAAGTCTCCCAAGGTTAATACTATTTTTGTATAGTTGGATCGTTTCGTATGCTATACAGAAATGTATCATGACTCGGGGGATCAAATTCCTATTAACCAATAGACCACTCACCATCAATAGGAATGAACAGCGCCAGATCCTCGAGTGACCCCTCGCAAGCGGTAAGYARCATGCTGATATCATTCGGTGTATCTCCCTCGYCACTCATAAAATCCARTTGCAATCTCTTCAATCTAGCAAAAGCAGATCTCCCAAGGCAATCCGAGAAGAARCAAGTTCGGAAAAGGAAGAGCCCCATCTTCCTATTAATCATCCTGACTTCCTCKAGAACKGGTGCCACYRGCGGCTTTTCGAATTCCACGGAAAWTCCCTGCGTGAACAGCACATGCTCCAGCTCGATCTTCTTCAGCGTCCGACCCCAAAAGACYACCGAYAGAGGAAAATAGTCCAAGCTACGCAGGTTCAGCTCCCTCATCGTGGGTACCTGCAGCAGCACCATCAACCCATCCACAAACTCCCTATGTTTCCACTCCAGCGCTCCCCCATTAATCTCCAACCTCTCAACCGCYTTAAGCTTCCTCACAAACCTCCCCAGCAGCCCATCGACCGTCTTCCCCCCTCCAGGTATACTCCAGGCCGCATACCGGTTCTCAATCTTCAACCGCCTAATTGACGCCGTGATATGACCATAATCGTCCTCATGCGCAATCGAGTAAACCATCCCACCCTCCCTAAACGCCCTATCCGTATAATCGCAGCTCACCGTCAAATCTTCAAACATCCTCCTCTGGCACAAACCCCTAAATGTCGTGCACGAAAGTGACCACACCCTGAGATCCTGCCGGTCCTCTACCAAACTGATAGTCCTCTCGATCAGCTCCAGCGGTAATCTYAGCTCTGTGTCATGCGGCTTGAATGCGGCAGTATCCGTCTTCTCCTCTCCTCCACGGTCCGGAGGGTACGTGTCATCGATACCAGTGGTAGCGTTCAAATGCGAGTGGTGCCCACTAGCACCCACATGTGCCATGTTGCCAGCGAACATATTTAGAACCGGCACGAAAGAGCCGAGGGTGGGGGTGGGGGGGGAGTTGGGGAGGGGGGGCAAGAGAAGCCACAAGTGAGAACCGACTAGGCGAAAGCGGATGAGAAAGTGGGATTGCCTAGATGTTTGAATAGCGCCACAAGAACCGAGACAACAACAGTCAACTAAAGTGCGTGATGTGGTGAGGGTGTTGGGAGGGGGTGTTGGGGGTTGGGGTGGAGGCTTTATAGAGCCTTAGCGGCGGCAGAAACCTATCTGAGCGAGGGTGCCCGATCGACTGTTATAGCAGGTAGTCCCTGCAAATTTCGCTTCCTTTCCATTCAGATGCTGGACCTCCAAAATAACACAGGTTTTTGTTACCCATACGAGATAAGTTTAGGCTGCCTTCTTTCCGTGATCGTCCCTATCATCCTGGTTGGTTCTCACCCCAAAGAATGTYGGCGCGCGAGGGGCCCATCGAAATCGAATTTCCGTGTGCGCGGGAGGGGAGCATGGTTTATGGCTAAACTTGGTAAGGGTCGCATGGGTTCAGTGAATCCACTRCTAGAGTCCGCAACTTTGAGGCCTCACGCTCCGAATGCTCCTCCCCCTCTGCCCCTCTCTGCCCCCCCCCCTCCTCACCCAAGTCCGAAAAAAGCACAAGACCCTGGGCCCCTGCTCAATGAACAAGTGCCCGTGTCCTGGAATTCAAATCGGTYATGAGCTAATCTGAGGGGAACATCAAGGTCGTAAAAACTGGCGGAGTTTGCGCTTTTCGCCATCGGGTCCTTTTCTTGATTTAACAATGACAAAAACAACAACAAAAAAAAGACGGAATCAATCTCTTTACATACTGACACACCACAGACTTCCATTAGCATTCAAAAACAGCTGTAACACAAGATTGAACCGAATTAGCACCAGTAAAGGAATGAGCGCGCAACGTTCAAAGCGTTTTTCCTCTGAACGCCTATCCAGACGGAGTTCACACCCAAATACTCCTTTGACAACCAGGGTTGGAGTTTCCAACCTCCGATCAATTAGCAGAAGAACCCTTAAAAATGAAAGTGAAGAGCTTCAGCCTTCAAGTTGCGGAATACGGTCATGCGATCCCACAACCATAACCCCCTGACTTTTTCGAGTTTTGCCACTCGATGACACCCGCATATTCAAGCCTCATTTTTTTCTTTTTTTTTGCGACCTAGCAGGCACACACATATGTATAACTTGCGTCACCAGAGATGATCTGAGTCAAATTGGTCACAACAGCGAGCGGTTTGATCCCTTACTCCACTCAACCTTCCTCCGACTGAGTACACGAGGACACACACCAAAAAAACACTCACACCGCCACCCCACCCGCCAGCCTTAACCAGCCAAAAAAGCCCAGAATATCGGTCAAACAGGGAGTGTCCTAAGCGATGGTATGCGTAGTCCCCCCATTCCTGTGGCACCCATGCTTCTTTTGCTTCGTCGCTTCTTCTTTTCTCTTTCTCTATCCATCTTAATACCGTGCAGACCCCCCCTCGATCTCCCATTAGGTCCCATCAACGGAGGAAACTATATCCCTGAATCTCAAGCAGCAATATGTCAATGTGTATGTATATATTGAAGGCCCAAGGGTATAAGTAAATATTTTGATCGATTCTCGTCGGAAGAGCAAGGGTCGCCGGCCCGGCGATATAATTTCAACTTGGAGGGGGGGGCGAGAGCCTTATTTACTCCCCTGCTTTCCGGAGTCAGCTRAGGTTTACCGCCTCCGGGCGAAGCGCCAACAAGGAATATTTCACATGGCCTCCACTTCATGCTATGTATTTCAAGTCAACACCCTCTAAATTTTTTTACCTTAAGCAAGGGGGGGGGTGGGAGGAATAAAAACTTACGAGTGAATGGTAGGTACATACAACACTCACAGGGTTCGGCCTCAATGTTTAACCAGGGGTTTTTTTCTCTGAGAACCAACGTTACTCCGGGAGACTCGCAATCCTATGTGGGGGGGGCGAGCAAGATATAAATAACCACCAAATACGCCCGAAAGGCCCACTGGGGGGGATGAGACTAAACCTTCTTGCCAGTTGTGTCAACCAAAATCCCGACCAAAAAAACCCCCGGTGACCTATTCTTGCCAAGCCGTTTCTAACCCTTTTTGAACTTGCTTACAGCCACCGATCCAATAATACATACCACCACACAAAACYTCTGCATCTTCGGTTTCCCTTATATGAAACCGCAACAACTGTAAGCGAGCACTAAATGAAGGGGGGCGGAGAAACTTCTATCCTATTTTCTCTCTAGTGACATGTGTGCCCCCCGCTGCACAAACATACACGACGATACGCGGCGCAGAGCTCTCCATTGTAGGTCCCTATTGCACCCCCATCCATGCGATGATGATCATGATGCATGACGATGCATTGATCAATCCATGACGCATTTTATATTCGCGACTGTATATACTTACAGGGCCATGTTACATTTCGACTGAGCTCTCGTTGATCCAGTTCCCATCCGCTCCTTTCGGAGTGTATCCTCTTTAATGGGCTGCCGTGCACAAGGAATTTCCTAGCAGAACGCTCCCAGCGACCAGCAGTTCTGTCCCTATAAAGCCCTCCCCCTTTTCTCGAACGCCGGTCCGGCAATGAATTGTCAAGTGTCAAAACTCGACGCGATCAGTCGCCACAATCTGGCAGGTCGATTCCGTAGCCTAGTATAATCCCCGAGATCGGTGCCAGCTCTCAGGCATCTCGTGATCGGGCGCAAGGGATAGAATCAAGGTATACAAAAAATACAGAAGTACAACAAAAGCGATGTTACACAAAACACAATTGACACATACATACAAAACAACGCGGAGGAGATAAAGGTCGTTAATAACGTCCAAGTACCATGCGTGCCACTGCGCGCAGCGGCCATGTTATGACATACCCCACACGATGAATGATACTCGTAGCGAGGCCTAGGGGCTGAGCCAGAATGGGATAGTGGATGCTGTCTTCCTCAGCGATCGTCTCCAAGGGACTATTCATCATTGCAGCCGGAGTAGTCTTCAAGGAATAACTGGTCGATGAATAGCGTGACATATAACGATTCTTCTTCGGCGGTGATAACAGCCATGTGGGCAAAATTTGGAACAACATTGATTGCGCGGCGTTGGTATTGATCATTGGCACCAAAGGTTTACCTTCCCACCCTCCTTGATTCAACCGCGAGAGGGCAGCAATACTTTGTTCCACAGATCTTATCCTCCCCTCCTGTTCATCTGATGAATTCTCSTGTTTGTGCAGAGAGCTCTCCAGCGAGTCAACGGCATCGTCAATGTAGTCGAAGACCTCCTCTGTCGTCTGCTTAATCCTACTTTTCACCTGGGCCAAGGCACTCTCGAGGTCATTCGCCCGCTTAATCAAATTTTCCACTTTCTCTTGTGTACCGTCGTGGCCGTTTCCGAGCGCAGGAGGGTAATGAATGAAATCTTGAAGATCCGTGGTGCGCTGTCTCAGGCGTTCGATTAGATGTGACCAAGGTCTCATCCCAGTTGCCATTACGAAAAGCCCGGTGCTGAACCACGAGACAGAGTCTGGACCCATGATGGCTGTAGTTGCATACTTTAGGAGATATGCGCCGATAAATGGGGAGAACGTGGTTAAGGCCAGAAAAAAGAGCTCCATCTTCCGAAGCTCGGAGACGGCAACCTCGCGGTATCTATGTTCTGGGGTTACCGGGGGAAGATGTGGGGGACGTCTGCGACGTCGAGCGCTCTGATAAAGCATCCAGGGAACTGGGCGGATTGCATCAATTAGGAAAGCGCAATTGGTATCGGGGGGGAAAACATGCCTTCAATGACCTGGTGAAGATAGAATACAAGGAGAACGATAAAGAGGAGATTTTTGACATGGTCTCCACCGGTAAGCCAGTTCCCAATGGGCGAGACCAGAGCGACCACGACCGCAAGATCAAATTCATACCAGGCCCGCTGAGCCAGCTCTGGCTGGCGATCATGACTGGGAGGGGGCCCGAGGTCCTGCCAGTGGAAATCAGGCTTGTGAGAAGAATCGTCCAATCGCCCATATTGGAATGAGGAATCCTCATGAGTTCCATCGTCTTCTGAATGTGAATAACTCTCGTAATCTGACGGCGAGGACTGTGAGTGATCTTCTCCTGGATCCTCCGAGTCGGCCCCTGAGTGTGCATCTGGAGGACGGTGGCGTTTTGCACCGGAGCAGGAGCTATTGTCCATACGATTGCGCAGGATTGAGGGTTTGGACTTTATGGACTGATGCCAAGGGGAGACCATTGTCGCCGTTGGGTCCAGCAAAGGCTGGGACTCGTCCCCACGCTAAATGGCACGGTGCCACTCGACCACGTGACGTKCCTGGCGCCAACATATGATGAAATAGATTCCATCAAACATATCACAAATGCACTTTCCTCCTTTTCCAGCCGTGCCACCTGGTGTCGCCATCGTTCCGTTCAAAGATTTCAAAGAACATGGCATCCTATCAGCTCGGGACGACACTGGTCAGGAAATCGATGGACTTGGAGTACCCACAGTGGCACTACCCATCCTAGACGACTCAGACACGGACGCAGCCTGGCATCAAGATCCAGGGCAAAATACACGAYCATTTCCCTACCAACATGGAAAGCAGTGGTGGCAGCWCTGGGAAGATCTCGACAAAACRCGCTCGCCACTTGTTTTGAATCCGTACGTGGACCACCATGGATTTCGAAACAAGACTTCCATTAACAAATAATAGGAAAATACCCCAACTGGACAGGATRTATATTKCTGCGAGCATATTCCGCAAAGGTCGGCGTTGGCCCCCTGAGCGATTCAACTCAACAGGACCAAGGTACTTTTGGGATCAAGTCCGTTYGCCCACAATATCTTCATCCCATCAACTTAAAAATGCCACCCAATGTAGCTCCGTATATTCATGGGTGCACAGGGATATCCCCCAGCTTGGAATCGAACGGACAAGCCCACACCAAAAGAAGTCCCCCCATTCTCCCCTGAAGATTCCGATAACGAGGGTGGCTCTCGCCCCAAACAAATCGTAGATTGTAGCATCTCGGTCGCAATGGATCAAAGTCCGAAGAAACCCCAAGATATTCCTGCCCGCCCACCATATGCATACTACAATGCGAAGCCAGTCGACCTCGATAGCGACGAAGCTGTCCGCGCGCTCCTTGAACTTGACAAACTGCGAAGAGAGGAGCGGTTRATTGACTTTCTTCGCGATCCAGAGGGAGCGATCAAGGTGTACCTGAGCTCTTACATGCGCGATCAAGGCTTCATGTGGTCAGGGAGCGCACCAACTCGTACAAACGAAAGTGATTTTACATTATTTACAGGTCGGATGCCAACCTCGATATCGCCCCCCGCCTGACCTGCATCTTCCTCAAATATCTCCTCAAGAATCGCGTCTATTTCGAACCTGCAATTGAACGCAAGCTCCAAAAAGCGCTTCAAGTTTCCGAGAAAGGAATCAAAGAACTCCCGCTCACATCAATCATATCCAAGCTCCTTCCCGACGAGTTTGGTAAAGCCTGTCGAGACTATTGGGGTTCGCAAAAACACGCTGTAGACCTCTGTTCGTCTGAGGGAGATCCTGACGCCGATCATCACACTGATACCGTCGAGCTCCTCGTTCCGAAGACCACTGATTCATCCACCCACAGCGAACCAGCCTCACTCATCCTTACATTAACATCTGAGGCATTTCAATCCCTCCTCACRCCAAATACTTCTTTTCCAACAACACACACCCTGAGACTTGTCGAGCGTTCTCTCCGACGTATCATTCGTATCTCTCCTCCTGGTGCATCCTCTGCCCATACCAAGCTCCAGCCCAGGAAGCCCAGCGTCGAAGGCGAACTTGAACAGATGTTAGCAAGGATCACTTTGGCACCGTGGGCTGACTCCGGGTTGTTTGGATACGACCACCCTGAGATGGTTCGGAAAATTGGCCTCCCGAGTGAATACACGAAGAGCGAATGGCCAGAGGACGAACATGATCCGCTGGAAGACGAAATTACGATACTCGTATCTGTTGCGTCAAGAAATTTGGGCGTTCTGCGAGATGCGATCGGGATGGGCTTAGCTGGGACTTGGGTTCAACTTACCCCCGTGGTTGAAGATAGTTGGGACTCGAGGAAAGCGAGATATTGGTATACTGATCGTTTGGATGCGGTCTTGCCAAGTTACTGGACGACGTGATCTCTAGGTTTCTCGACTCTAATGCTCAAGTAGATTTGTGGAAATTTCTAAACGAATTGGAGGGATACCTGTATCTAAGACGAGTGTATGTATAAAAATGTATAAGATTTGCTCATATCAAAGTAAACGAGTARTTCAGCGTAGCCTCGACGGCCCTGCAATCGCGTTCTCTTGCCTCGGTCGAGCTTTGTGCACTATACCATTCACTTGCTTGTTGACATCAGCCTCTCCCCCGCGGAATATCGATGTATTGGCATTTTGACCATTCACCCGGTCCTCTGCCAGTATCAGAAACTCGACCTCTTCGTACATGTGAGGGAATAAAATCGCCAACATATCGTCAATCCTTTTGCCAAAAAAATAAAATCAGAACATGTTTCAAAATAAACAAATAAATAATAATAATTCAAGCGTACCGGAAAATGAAGTCTCCTTTCTGAATCTTCCTCGCCGTCGGTGAATCAATCTTTGCATCACCCAACTTGAAGTTTGATACATGAACTGTACCCGCTGCATTGTCCTTGGTATATAACGAGAGGCCTCGGCGAGCGGCTAAATCCAAGATATTTCGTTCGATAGTATCTTCGGCGTAATAACAATAAACTATATCGGTAGGGTGAGAACAGTGATGATATTCGTCGTGAAGAGGRAWGGCGACCTTCTGTRGGACGAGTCTGACCAAGACGGTCAATACGCGCAATGGCTTGGAGCTCGAATCCGTGGTGGACGACACTCTCGAGGAGGAAGACCCGAGAGGCACAAGTGATGTTGAGGCCAGCACTTTCTGTCTCACTATGTGCACATGAGACTCATAARGCATCATCGATGTRCAAACTGACTGACCCATGAAGGAGAAGAACAGATATTGCTGGATCTATTCTGAATTTCCTAGCTGCGCTTTCATTCTTGGTTTTCTGGTCGATACGTAAGGACCGAATTCCTGTCCATCAATTCAAGATGACAATGAACCAAAGTAAGCGAAGAATCAGAGGTACCATTATGATACARTGCAGCTTGCACGACTGCATCGGTTTTTGATCAGTACCGGGATAAGCATAATATACAGAGACTCACTGTGTAGYGAATCGGCCCAAGCTGAGAACACAATACTCTTGGAWCCAGGGTCGTTAACCTGGATGTACAACAAATGCCGGACAAGCGTTTGAACCTTGCTWCCATARTCACCAAACGCCTGGATTCGTTGTATTTCACCAAAAACCTCCGGATCTACAGCATCACAGGTTCAATTGGTGCGGTGAGGTAAAAARTGATATATAAGTCAGGTACCGATCCTGTTATAGTCTATTTGTCTGAGAGACTGGGGAACGGGCCCCGCGTTGACCGTGCTTGTTGAAGCTTGTTCAGGCTCTTTAAATCCAACAGTAAATTTTTGAACTGTATCTGGATGAACGGCAACYCTAARGRCAATGRATCGAATCRGCRCGGCGAGTTGAAAAATAAATAGTGTTCCAACCTGCAGATGGGACAAGTCTTTCCTTCCCTCCTCTGTATCCATGCCTGCATGCAACTCTACAAACAGTCAGTAATAGCTGGAGGATGGGAAGACCTGGTTTAATACCTCACAGAATATATGCGCACTATATACACTCGTTAAGTAGGTAAGCGATTATCGTAAGTGGTAGGCGTACCACTGTGTGATAAATCCGCGCACAAATTCGCAGCGACATAGGATACAAATACTATCATCATCATCATCGTCWAGCTTTTCTTTATTCTGTGCGAGGTTAGCAAGATATCGTTGCCTGGCTCGCCCTGCAGTGATCTTGTTGTCCGATTCTTTATTCTGCGCGACCCTGTTGGCGATTGCATCGTCCAGGAGTCCATCCCATTCAGCTTGGACAACGGAATCTGAGATTTCTTGCAACTGCCTGAAATAAACGATTCTGTTGTTGAATGCCCTTCGTATYAGGGCGAGATCAGCGTCAAGTTTATCGTGCAAAGCATCTGAGATATTATGAGGGTTCAGTACCTTCGACGATGTCCAATCTGAGACACATACCTTGTTCTGCAATCAGACGTCGCAATTCGGCAATCGCGTTTTTGGCCCAAATTTTCTCCGGATCATCTTTGGACTGGATATTCCCCGCGATCGTGCCTAAGTCAATCGTAATCTCATCTGGAACTTAAAATTTTACCAGCATTGATTCAAAGAACCAACTCACACTTCGAAGTGCTCTCCCCCTCAATTTCTTCAGWATATCCTTTCTCCGCTCRGACAAYTCTCCYTGAGCAACCTCATGCTCTGGTCGCAGTTCCACATTCTCTAGAGCCTCCGGTGGAGGTTGATCCGAAGCAGCGGTAGCTTTCATAGCAGCAATTGTCTGACGCAGTTTCTTCTCGCGRATATCRTGCGCAGCTAGCAATGTACGCTCATTGAGCAAGGCTTCCCGACGATCAGCCAAGAGAGCCGCGTAGACTTGAAGATACATCTCAGCTTCGCCTTGGTCATCCAGAGTGCGCTGGTATTCCCCTCCATCCGCTTCGTCTCCACCGGAGCCGAGTTTGTGTGATAGAAGGTCAATGATGTGTGCCCTCCATTGCCAGACGAGGGCAGATTGTTCATTGAGGACGGTTTTTATGATTCGATCTGTCTCTACCATCTGAAGCAATTGTCAACCTGGTAGAATTTGCGTGAAGCAACTATGGATACATACAAGGTCACGGAACCGTTCTCGAAGGGAATCACCTCYAGCTAGGAAGGGTATTTTGATCAATAGGTCAGTCGCGCTAATACCCTCCTTCATCTTAGCAATGTCAAGTGCGGCCACAGCGGCGTCTGCGTCCGTTTCGGCCACTGTGGAAATCGAGTTTAGTCTTTGCATGGGACATAGCAAAAGGGGGAGGGTGTATACCTCTGAGAAGATCTTTTCTGAGTTGGTCTGCAGTTTCATACGCTTCATTTTCAGATATCGAATATTGACCGCCAAGTACGTGRTACACATCGCCCTGCAGGAACTTGATCCTATGCAACACAAGACGTGCTTCCCTCAATCTGTCCGAGAGACCACGACGCTTAGCAACATATTCCTCCCCAGCGGGGGTGCGCAAAAAGTCTTTGTCGGCTGCGTCCTTGCTTGCAGAATGTGATTGTTGTGGCTCTTTGCCCTCTTGATCTTCCTCCAAGTGTCCTTCGCCACCTTTACTTTCCTGAGCATCATGATCTTGACCCTCCACTCCCCGTGACATGGCAATCTCTCGCTTGAGAATCTCGCCTTTAGCATGGTGCTCGGTGATGGCTGTCTGCAACTCCTCAATGTATCGATTGACTTCCTTCTCCGCCATCTGTAGTGTCTCCTGCGCTTGGTGGTACCGATTAGGGGCCTCGGTTTGCTGTTGCAATTGGGCCAAGACGCATAGTCCCTGAATCTGAGCATACAGTGTGAGATGGCTGGAAGAGCGACGAAGYTAGTTTTCATCTACCTTAACTTTGGTATCATCCATAATGATTCGCCAGTTTTTATCTTTCATGTCATCTAACACCGCTTCCATTGTTTTCAATACGCCAGACTGGCCCAATTTATCGCCCTGTCTCCAGAGTTGGCCGACCTAATTCGTGATCATTAGTCTACGATCGGGAACCCAAGACAGTGTTAGCCGAACCTGAGGATGGGTACAAATAGCTCGGAGCTTGCGCAACGACGATCGAAGCAATGTGCCATCAACCTCCCATCCTTCATAGGTCGCCACTCCGCGTGCATCGAGTCCAAGTTSATTCAATACCGTCTCCAGAGTTTGGTTGTAGACCTTAGGTAGTTTATTAGCCACAAACAGGGGTGGGTAAACAGCGATGCTCACATGTCTTTCAACAGGGCCAAGTTCTATGCCGACTAGGTAGCGAGTTTGTTGTGGTATAGTCAGCTCGTCTTTCACGTCTGCCTTGATAGTTCTGCAGGTTTTGGTTCAGCATAACATCAAAACTTCATGCTCTGGGTCGAATGCCTACCTGATTGCATATTTCTGGAAGAAAGCCGCGAACTCCCCAGCGTTTGCTGGCTCAAGAAGTTGCGCCCAAAGGCGTGGGGAGCCAATGATRCTGTCGACACGAAGAAACCTAAAGACAACCGCTCGAGCAACTGAACACTCAAGAGGCGAAGAAAAACCAACTTGAGAACATGATTCAAATCTGACACCCGCGAGCGTGGGGGAGTTCCTGAGACAGCAAAAGATGCTAGCCTTGGTAAAAGGGAGACCATATCCCTATCGTRAGGTGTCAGACTGATCATAGCAYAGTGACAACTTTAGACTCACTCCGTCCTTTTGCCTCCCGCCATCTGGACTTCGTCCATAACCACACGCATCCACTCAACCATCACTAACGGGCTCCTTGGTCTTTCTACCGTGATATAAGTCGTGTCTTCGCGTCTTGGGCGCTGAATTGCTGCACGCGCAACATTCAAGTCGGAACGCAGGGCCACGTATGTCGTTATGACAACATCATATTGTTGGACATATGAGGGCCAATCTAGAGGAATCTCATCTTTTTCGTCCACCTCCATGTCGGTGGACTCGGTGCTCCCTATCGCATCATTTATTTTTTTCCTCCCTTGTCCCTTGACTTTTTTCTTGCTCGCATTAGCCTTCGGGTTGCGCCGTTTTGGTTGYTTCAAGAGTTTCCGTACACGCTCCTCCTCCTCTGGAGTGTTTGCGATGGGAACTGCGACTTTTGACCACCCGTCGTACACAAGAACTTTCAGTGAAGGGGCGTGAGTATGAATCTCGTCAATCCATTGTCCTGCAAGGGAACTAGGAGTAACGATAAGCGTGGTCTAGTGCAAGACAATCAATTGAGCTCGAAATGCTTGGAGATACGAATTATACCTTGACAGCCTTCACGTTCAGTCTAGTCTCCGGATCCCATCGTATGAGGGATGGATTACGATCCTTGGGTGCCGGATTGAGCATGATCAGAGCCAATGTCTCTAGGGTTTTTCCGAGRCCTGGTTCCTCTGCGAGTATACCGCCATAAGCGGGCTGTTGTGGGGGTTTCTCCGGAGAAAGCACCCCAGTGAGTCGATTGTAGTACCAGGTACAATTTCCTTCCTGCACTTCGTCCCAAAAAGAGTATTCCGTCGTCTCGTGTTTAGGGACGATGTTGCCTTCTCGGGTGACCTCTTTCCCTTCCCGCTCAAGAAGCCATGCGACGCTTCGGCGTTGGAAAGGAAGGAGAGTCGGGAGGAGATTATCCGGCTGCATTGCATCATTCGCAAGGTGGGATGGGAGTGGAGCGGCGGATTTGAGGATGGAATAGAAAAAGGAGACGTCAACGTCGTTGGTGCTGCTCTCGTCAACAGGTTGCGCGTAAAGAAAACGATACAGCCTGCATTTACATTCATCAATAAAAGCGACACGTGTCTTGGGCTCTTTCCTCCCGAGAGGTTCGAACAACGACGGAAGACAAAAAGAAACCACAACTTCAAGTTGTATTTGAAAGGGGAGCTCTCCGCCWTTGGAGTCGCAAAAGCCTTCTGGAAGCACAACAACTTTCAARTTGGCCTCGATGTCAACCTTTTGTTCTTTCTGTAATTCATAGCAGCGCTGGAGGGCAGCGATGTAGTCCTGACCAACACCAAGGTGCGGCAAAAGGARCCAATCGGTATAACTGGTAGGCTGGGATTGTACGGCCCAAGCAGCGGTTAACTTCTGCCCAAAATCCATAATACGAGAATAACCAATATCAACAGTTGTTGGTTCAGAGAAAGAAACACGTAGCGCTTCYAGTATTCGTTTGAACTCCAACTCCTCTGCAGCCCATGGCTGTTYTGTGGATCCTCCACCTTCGTCAATGTAGCGTATCTCGAAGAGATGTTTCCAGACAGGTAATTTCTCTTGTCCAGGAGCTGAACAGAGAGTAGGGGGTGGGAAAAGAGGGGATGGAATGCTGTGGCCCTCATCGTGAGCGTTAGAGCTTTCAGCCACTGGGGAAAGCCTTCTTCTCTTTGCTTGCTGGGGAGAAATTGGGGACGCTCCTCTTTTGATTCCTGCCTTTTGACTGATGCTCTCATCAGGTGAGGATATTGTTTCAAGAATTCGGGCAAAAAGCCCTTTCAGCTTGAGAAATGGGCGAAACTCTCCATAATGCTTGCGTTCTGGCCAAACGTCGGATGCGAGCAACTGCGCTGGGATGGTGTGTTTGGAACATGATATTCGCATACCAATGGATGTATGTACAACTGTGGGACGACTTGAGGCGGATCCAAGGGCAGGAGAGCGTGTGGTCTGTGGCTCAGCGCGTAACGCGTAACGCKTAAATTAAATACGCTGTTAAGGGGTCATGTGACAAGCGCCGGCAYCGGCYCCGATTACCAGTCATTGTAGTACTTCTTGGACATGATGGTCACCACCGCACCGAGAGTTCCCCCGCTGGAAAAAGCACACACTTCCTTGTAACCTTCATGTGTGCTAAAACAGGCAAACGCTGACCATCCCACAAGAACATCAGCTACTCAGCCAGCGAACTACTACTTCACACTCTATACAAAGCGAGATTCGCCTGGCCCATCACTGAGCAGAAAATGCGCTTACGCTCTGCCAGAAACTACGAYAATAATYTGAGTTKATTTGGTTCACTTTCGCAAATTTACAACTCACTCGCAACGGTCCATGAGATCCTGAGCAGTAGCGGTGGTGCGGAACACTGGGTCGCCGGCATCTGTCCTGTTGAATAACATTTCCCCTTTTCCTTGCGGGTTCCACTGGTTCCACTGCGGAACAGTATTCTTAGGGTCCCATTTCACATTAGGATCCAATGACATGACAAAGTTGAGGAACGACTGGGCGAAATTGTTTGTAAAGAGAGTRTTGTTRAAAGTTGGAACGGTGTTGCTGGAAAAAGATATATATACTTGTTAGAATCATAAAATCAGGAAAGCCCTCAGYCAGGATGCAACGCACTGTGGGAAGTAGTAGCCCACATCATCTCCATGACCCCCTGGAGGTACCGCGTATTCACCCTACTTGTGATCAGGTGACAACAAGACTGATACTTYTTGGAAATAATACCTTGAAGCCCTTTCCCGCGAATGCACGGAGCAAGAAATACGTTGGACAGATAAATATAGCTAGAAAAAAATGGCTTGATTGGGATCATGATAAAGACAAAATATCAGCTCACCTTCACTCATAATTGCAACCGCTTGGACAATGGGTGTGCCAATATGAGCATACTGGGCGACCGCAGCGACGACCTCCGTGGAACGAAATTCTGGAAATAAGTTGGCTACGTATTGCGAAACTTCGACAGTAGGTGCAGTGCTCGTAKTGACAAACAGCGCCCCTTCAAATGTATTTGTCAAGGCAAAGAAATGATCCTAGGAAAAGAGGTGTTAAGCAGCGTGTATAATCCAGCAAACAAAGAACCTACACTATTAATTTTATTTTTGCGTAGTAGTTCTGTAGGTCGCTCGGTGATCAACTGCCCATCCACCACAGGAACGAAGATAAAGGTTCCAAAAAACCCGCTGCTGCAAACTTGGGTGTTGGCCGCCTGAAGCAGATTCACGTCCACCTCTCTTAGGCACTCGAGGCCGTCCTGAGCTGATGAACACCTGGTCGTCACRAGCTTAATATAATTATYAATCTAATGAGCTTGTTAGACTAAAGCGTACCCCGCAGCATTGACAATGTCCGAGTACAGTTGCTTGTATAACCCGGAATCATCAATCTCAAAAGCAGTTTATATATATATATTCAACAAGACTGACCTCAGGTATTCGGTCATTGAACTTGTATTGAGAAGGGAGGAATGTTGAGCTAGTAATGGCCGCACGGAACAGAGGTGGTTGTGTATTCCCATCATTTGCAATAAYGTGTTGAAGTACAGACCCAGCCCCTGTGTAATTTGAGTCGGGATCTAGCATTCGACCCCTTGGTAACTCACCGGCAGATTTCCCCCATATAGTGACCTTGCCTGGATCGCCATTGAATTTGCTAATCTATAAGGTAGGTTTAGTAATGCSGCTCAACGGGAATGCATGTTTATTGGAAATWAAATTACATGCTCTTGGACCCATTGGAGAGCGAATTGCTGGTCATCTAACAACTGTTTTAGCACTTTGTGCTCAGGATTATATCATCAATAGCTTACATAGTCCAGCGTTCAATGTGCCTTGATCGTGAACCTTCTGACCAGCAAGAAAACCGAACACTCCCAAGCGATATTGAATAATCACAGTCACTACACCTCCTCCAGCTTTGTTGATCAGGTCATTACCGTCAAAGATGTCTGTCCCGGTGAATCCTGAGGCGCTGCCAGACACATAACCCCCTCTAATAGTAAAAGTTAGAGTGTAAGATCGCCAATGACTGTGGTAAACCAAATCCAGACCCGTGAATCCAGACGACAACAGGCAAGTGTCCCTTCGCCGATCCCGGCATGATGACACTAAATATTGATTGGCACAACCCTTGRATCAACAAATCCAGTAYGATACACCATTGGGGACGCACTTGAGGAACAAGCAGTCTTCTGAGAATGTGGGAATGGCRCGCTTGAGGAGAACTTCAGGAGTCTGCTTKCTTGGAGTAATATCTTTTGGCTTGCTATCCAAGGGGAATGGTGCCGTAGGTTGATTTCCTGGTTCCGCTTGCCAACACATATTAGGGTATGCATTGGCCTTTTGGACACCTTGGATCGGCTCAGGTAACTCGGGTTTTCTCCAGCGGTTGGTGCCTATAAAGTTGAACATCCGTAGGGATATACGCTAACAACCAACAAAGAGCGCACCTGCAGGAGATGCTGCGTACCGCATGCCAAGAAATTCAATATTTCCAGTCTGGGTGTTCAGGCTTCCTTCGTATTCGGCATATCCCAAATTGACCACCTTGGTTGACGTTCCTTGGGCACAAGCCGTTAAAATTTGCAACAAAATATGCAATATCAGCACCAGCTTCATGATCGATGTGAGGGGGGGGGAGATCAGGGTAAAAGCGGATGAGCCAGGCTTACTTGGAAAGTTATAATTTTGCTGCTAATTGTATTTACAGCTGTCGAATTTCGGTTTGACCCTGAACTTCCTAAATYGAACCTTAAGTTTCAGATTTTGTTCCGGTTCCTGTTTAGCTCGGATCTGCGGGTTTGGTTTGGCGTTTGGGATGGGGAGTGGGGTAGGCTAAGCACCTTCGGACACGCACAACTACCGAGGGAATTTGCGGAGGGGGTGTCCGCTTTGATCAATTAATGTTGATTCCATTGTGCCGTCGTCGCCACCTCCCACATGGCTACCTCACCCATCCCGCTCCCTGCTACCACCTTCGACCAACCGTGTCAGCCACCACCTCGATGTGTCAAGGTGGTGTAGAGATCGGACGCTTGCTATGGCTCAAAAGCCACCTCACACCCTCCTTTCACTACTCCCGACACAATCCAGCATACCCTATCTTGATGCGACGGCTCCACATCAGCATACACATGGACCCACAACCTCGTATGTACCACTCCGCGGTCCTTTTATTTTCATCTCCTTTTCTTCTCTTCTCGCTTATCCTTTTCATTTCCTTTTCTTCTCTTCTCGCTTATTCTTTTCATTTCGCGCTCCCCTCCATTCTCGCTACACTCATCACACCCGGTTTTCAAAGGCTTCAACGCCTCCGGGTTAGGACTAGCCACTCAACTGGCACAAGTCTGCCTAAACTCCTAGTGTCAATTCTCACTAGCTTTTCATTTTCATATCCGGCCTCTGCCCAAGTGGCCTCGTCTTACTCATCCCCTGCAGTAGATACCTGCAGTACCTCATAGAAATAKATAGGAGCTTGTACCTACAGTAGAGGGCAGTGAATACCACCCCGGAAGCTCAATTTTCTATTTCTTGATCATTCTACGGCCTTCTTTTCTCTTGAAAATCTCATCCTCAGCTATCTTTCAAYGTCCTAGTGACGTGTACAGGCATGTGTGGATACCGAGTCTTTCAAAAGTCATACATATTCTTTKCCTATTGATTATCACTTAGTCAGACCCCTACCGACGTACGGACGACGTCGTGCTCGCACACTCACCCCACATAACATCTCTTCAGTGGCGTGATTTATCATGATTGTTAGGAGGATTGGTGACTTTACACCACAACACAAGAAGCGCAGAGACCTCCTACCCTGGTTATGAATGCCCAAGGCACACAGTTATCTTTTCCCAGACAATATAGTTAGTTGTAGGACGTATCAGAACCGTACTAGTTTTCTCACCTTCCGAAGAAAAAATCCATGTTCCCGTATTATTCGGGGAAAGTGTCCTTGATTACATGTGCTCACAAGCTTGGGRAAAAGAATACGAAGAGCGAGAGTCATCAGGGAAACCAAATCGACGGCCCGTGATAGTTCAATGTGGGGGAGCAGGATTTTAGTGCGTGGCTGTAGTGCTTCCGCACTTGGCGTTGGCATTGGGAAATTCTTCAGCAGGGTAAATAGTGGTCACATTCAGATTGTATCATGCGACGGCTAACCACTGGAATGTTAAGAGGCTCCAATAATAGAAAGATTTACTGAAGACAGGCAAATGCTGAACATTTGGCAAGGACCTCAGCTACTCAGCTATTGAACTACTACTTCAAACATTACACAAGCGAAATGTGCCTGGCCCATCACTGAGCAGCAAAGGCACTGACGCTCTGCCAGAAACTATAATAATAATTTGAGTTAATTCGGTTCATTGTCACRAATTCACAACGCACTCGCAACGGTCCAAGAGAYCCTGAGCAGTAGTGGTGGCGTTGAACACCGGGTCCCCAGCTTCTGTCCTATTGAATAACATYTCCGTTTTTTCTTGCGGGTTCCATTGATTCCACTGYRGAACTGTATTCTTAGGGTCCCATTTTACATTCGGATCCAATGACATGACGAAGTTGAGGAATGACTCGGCAAAGTTGTTTTTGAAGAGTGTGTTGTTGAARGTTGGAATGCCATTGCTGAAAAGCACAAAATGCTTGTTAGAATTACAAAATCAGGGGGGCCGAGGTCCGACGCACTGTGCGAAGTAGTAAGCAACATCTTGTCCATGACGCCCTGGAGGTATCGCATATTCACCCTACTTATGGTTAGATCACAACATTGACACAATTCGGAAATAACACCTTGAAGCCCTTTCCCCCGAATGCACGRAGCAAGAAATATGTCGGACAGATAAATATAGCTAAAAATAATGGCTCGATTTGGATCGTGAGTATGAAGTACCAACTCACCTTCACCCATAATTGCGACTGCTTGAGCAATAGGTGTGCCAAGATGAGCATATTGGGCAACCGCGGCAGCAACCTCTGTGGAGCGAAATTCCGGGAATAAGTTGGCCACATATTGTGCAATTTGGACGGTAGGTGCAGTGCTCATATTGACAAATGACGCTCCTTCAAATGTATTCGTAAAGGCAAGTAAATTATCCTGGGATTAAGAATATTGAGTGGCGTGTATAATCCAGTGGACAAAGGACCTACACCATTGGTTTTATTTTTGCGTAGTAGTTCTGTGGGTCGTTCGGTAATCAACTGCCCATCCACCACAGGAACAAAGATGAAGGTGCCGAAGAACCCGCTGTTGCAAACTCGGGTGTTGGCCGCCTGGAGCAGATCGACGTCCGCCTCTCTTAAGCACTCAAGGC
The DNA here is from genome assembly GCA_023014305.1 of Lepiota subincarnata. Lineage (NCBI taxonomy): Eukaryota > Fungi > Basidiomycota > Agaricomycetes > Agaricales > Agaricaceae > Lepiota > Lepiota subincarnata. Next base: position 48,414 of record JAECYV010000032.1, read on the forward strand.
TGTCCTGAGCTGATGAACACCTRGTTGTCATGGGCTCAACATAATCCTCATTCATCAAGTGTATCAGACYGAAACATACCCTGTAGCRTTGACAATGTCCGAGTATAATTGCTTGTATAACCCAGAATCATCAATCTCCAAAGCAGTTTTTTTAAGTGTTTTATGAAACTGACCTCGGGTACTCGATCACTGAACTTGTATTGAGAAGGAAGAAACGATGAGCTAGTAATCGCCGCACGGAATAGACGTGGTTKTGTATTTCCGTTGTTTGCAATAACGTGTTGAAGTACGGACCCAGCCCCTATGCAACGGTGTTTAAGTCRAGATCTAGGTTTCGAGTCCCTTGGTAGCTCACCGGCGGATTCCCCCCATATAGTAACTTTGCTTGGATCACCATTAAACTTGCTAATCTATGGGGTAATTAGTGATGCCTCTCAACGGGAATGCGTGCTTATTRGAACAAATTCACATGCTCTTGCACCCATTGGAGTGCGAATTGCTGGTCATCTAATGACCGTTTTAGCACTTTRTTCCCAGAATTATGTCACCGATGGCTTACATAGCCCAGCATTTAATGTRCCCTGATCGTGAACCTTCTGACCAGCGAGAAAACCGAATACTCCCAGGCGATATTGAATAACCACAGCCACTACGGCTCCTCCAGCTTCGTTAACCAGATCGTTTCCATCAGAGATATCAGTCCCGGTGAATCCTGAGGCACTTCCAGCCACATAACCCCCTCTAATCGTAAAAAGTTGGAGTATCAGATCATCAACGACTATGGTAAGCCAAATACAAACCCGTGGATCCAGATGACAACAGGTAAGGGCTTCTTTGCTGATCCCGGCGTGATGACACTAAATATTCATTGACACAACCCCTTGATCAACAAATCTAGTATGTTACAACGACTGGGAACACACTTGAGAAACAAACAGTCTTCCGAGAATATGGGGACAGCACGCTTGTGGTGAACTTCACGAATCTTGTTTTCTGTGCTAACATCCTCTAGCTTACTATCCAATGGRAACGGCGCTGTGGATTGGTTTCCTTGTCTCGCTTCCCAGCACCTATTGGGGAATGCATTGGCCTTTTGGACCCCTTTAGTCGGCYCAGGGAGCTTGGGTTTTCTCCAGCGGCTGGCACCTATAAAGTTGAACATTTGTAAGAATATGTGCCAACAGCCAACAACGAGCCCACCTGTAGGAGGTGCTGCATAACGCATCCCAAGAAATTCAAAATTTCCGGTCTGGGTGTTCAGACTTCCTTCATATTCGGTGTATCCCAAATTGACCACTTTGGTCGTTCCTTGGGCACCAGCCATCAAGATTTGCAACAAAGCAGGCAATATCAGCACCAGCTTCATGAGTAGGGGGGGGATCGGGGTACAAGTGGGCGAGCAGGGGGTACTTATAAAGCTTCAATTTACTGCTAATTGTGTTTGAGGGTACCGAACTTCCTGAGCCGAGCCTGGGGTTTCAGATTCAGTTCCGGTTCTGGCTCAGCCCCGGATCTGCGGATTTGATTTGGTGTTCAGGATGGAGAGGGAGTAGGCTGGAGCAGGCTGAATGCGTTTGATCACGGACAACCCCTGGGAGGATTGGTGGGGAGGGAGGGCACTTTGCTCTTCGACTCAACATCAGTTCCCCCTGTACCACCATCAACACCTTCCACGCGGCTATCTCATCCATTTTTGCTCCCGCCTACCACTTGCCGCCTCTATCACCGTGTCAACCACCACCGYSACGCGTCAATGCGGTGTAGTTTGCTTTCRTYRTCATGATTGTTAGGAGGGTTAGTGGCCTTACGCCACAACACAAGAAACGCAGTGACCTTCCACCCTGGCTGAGAATGCCCGAGGCACATTGTTGTTGTGTCCCAAAATATGTATAGTTGTTTGCGGGACATATCAGARCTGTACCGGCTTTCTCACCTTTAAACAAAAACACCGTGCTTCTACATTAYTCCGGAAAATAAGCAAATGTTGTTGATCACATGTACCCGTGAGCTTGGGAAAACGAATATGAGGAGCGAGAGTTGTCAGAGGAATCGAAACGACGGCCCGTGACAGTACAATGCGGTGGGGGGAGCAAGGTGTTAGAGCGCAGCTGTAATGCACACTCGGCAYTGGGAAATTCTTCAGCAGGGTGAGTAGCGCTTGATTCACATCGTACCATGCCACGACTAAGCTACCAAGGCAATAAGAAGCTACCACGATAGGAAGACGCACTGAATACAGGCAAACGTTCAASAGTTCACCAGGACTCAGCTACTCAGCCACTGAATTACTACTTCGGATCTCTTTACACAAGCGAGATTCGCCCGGCCCATCACTGAGCAGAAAAGGCACCTACACTCYGCCAGAAACTATAATAATAATTTGAGTTGATTTGATCCGTCCTCATAAATCTACAACTCACTTGCAGCGATCCAAGAGATCCTGTGCAGTAGTGGTAGCGCGGAACACCGGGTCACCAGCTTCTGTCCTATTAAATAACATTTCCCTTTTTCCTTGCGGGTTCCATTGATTCCATCGTGGAACTGTATTCTTAGGGTCCCATTTCACATTAGGATCCAATGACATGACAAAGTTGAGGAATGACTGGGAAAAGTTGTTTCTGAAGAGGGTGTTGTTGAAAGTTGGAATGCTGTTGCTGAAAAACAGGAAATTCTCGTTAGAATTAAAAAGTCAGAATAACCGAGATCTAACGTACTGTGGGAAGTAATAAGCAACGTCTTGTCCGTGGCCCCCTGGGGGTATCGCATATTCACCCTACTTGCGGTCAGATCACAGYATTGACACTCTTCGAAAWTGATACCTTGAAACCAGTTCCCCCGAATGCACGGAGCATGAAATACGTTGGACAGATRAATATAGCTAGAAAAYAATGGCTCGATTTGGACCARGAGGACGAAAGACTAACTCACCTTCGCCCATAATTGCGACTGCTTGGTCAATGGGCGTGCCAAGATGAGCATACTGGGTAGCTGCGGCAGYAACCTCCGTGGAACGAAATTCTGGGAATAAGTTGGCCACGTATTGKGAAACTTGGACRGTGGGTGCAGTGCTCATATTGACAAACAACGCTCCTTCAAATGTATTCGTAAAGGCGAAGAAAYGATCCTGAGATTAGGAGCGTTGAGCACCAYATACGAACTAGCGGACAAAKAACCTACACCATTGACTTTATTCTTGCGTAGCAACTCGGTAGGTCGTTCAGTGATCAGYTGCCCATCCACCACGGGAACGAAGATGAAGGTGCCGAAGAACCCGCTGTTGCAAACTTGGGTGTTGGCTGTCTGAAGCAGATTGAYGTCCACCTCTCTTAAGCACTCCAGGGTATCCTGAGCTGATGAACATCTGTCGTCAYGGGCTCAACATGACTACTAACTCATCGAGCGTGTCAGACTAAAACATACCCCGTGACATTCACAATATTTGAGTACAATTGCTAGTATAGCCCGGAATCGTCAATCTCAAAAGCAGGTTTTAAATATTTATGAGACTGACCTCGGGTACTCGATCATTGAACTTGTATTGAGAAGGGAGGAATGTTGAGCTAGTAATCGCCGCGCGGAACAGTGGTGGTTGTGTATTCCCATCGTTTGCAATGACCTGTTGAAGTACGGACCCCGCCCCTGCACAATACCAGTATGTGAGTAGGGATCTAGTGTTCGAGTCTCTTCAAAGTAGCTTACCGGCAGATTCCCCCCATATAGTAACTTCGCTTGGATTGCCATTGAACTTGCTAATCTATCGGATACTAGTTAGTGATRCCTCAACGAGAATGCATGTTGAAAACATTCACATGCTCTCGCACCCATTGGAGTGCGAATTGCTGGTCGTCTAATGACCGTTTTAGCACTTCGTTCACAGGATAATATCACTGATAGCTTACATAGTCCAGCGTTCAATGCGCCGTGGTCATGAACCTTCTGACCGGCAAGAAAWCCGAATACTCCCAGGCGATACTGAATAACSACAGCTACCACTCCCCCTCCAGCTTCGTCAATCARGTCATTGCCATCGAATATGTCAGTCCCACGGAATCCTGAGGCGCTGCCAGACACATAACCCCCCCTAATAAYGGTTGAGGTAAACGATGGTCAACGACAAACCAAATACAGACCCGTGGATCCATACAACAACGGGCAAGCGTTTTTTCGCCGCTCCAGGCGTAATGACACTGAATACTCRTTGGCACAATCATTTTATCAATGAATCTACGATTCGGGACGCACTTGAGAAACAAGCAGTCTTCCGAAAATATGGGGACGGCACGCTTGTGATGAATTTCGTGAGTCAGGTTTCCTGTGCTAACACCCTTTGGCTTGCTATCCAAAGGGAACGGCGCAGTAGGTTGATTCCCTTGTCCCGCTTGCCAACACCTGTTGGGGTATGCATCGGCCTTTTGGACACCTTGGGTCGGCTCAGGTAACTTGGGTTTTCTCCAGCGCTTGGTGCCTATAAAGTCCAATATTTGTAGGGGGGGTGTGTGCCCTAAAAATAATAAAAAGCTTACCAGTAGGAGGTGCTGCGTATCGCATGCCAAGAAATTCAATATTTCCAGTCTGGGTATTCAGAGCTCCTTCATATTCGGCATATCCCAAATTGACCACTTTGGTCGTTCCTTGGGCACAAGCTGTCAAGATTTGCGACAAAACAAGCAGGATCAATACCAGCTTCATGATCAAAGGGTGGGGAGAACGGGGGTACAGACGGGCAAGTAGGAGGTGCTTATAAAAGGTTCAATCCTGCTGCCGAAGCTAATTGCGTTCGTTATTATGATCGTTGGGGGGGCTGGTGACTTTACGCCACGGCACAAGAAGCACACAGACATTCCATCCTGGCTGAGAACGTCCGAGGCACACTGTTGTCTTTTCCCAAAAAATCTATAGTTGTTCGTGGGACATATCAGAACTGTACCGGTTTTCTCACCTTCAAACAAACACGCCGTGCTTCTGCATTATTCCGGGAAATAAGGAGCAAATGTTGTTGATCACATGTACCCGTGAACTTGGGAAAAAGAATAATGAAGAGCGAGAGTTGTCGGAGGAATCGAAAYGACGGCCCGTGACAGTGCAATGCGGCGGGGAGAGCAAGGTTTTAGAGCGCAGGCGTAATGCGCACTCGGCATTGGAAAACTCTTCAGCAGGGTGAATAGTGCTTTCATTCACATCGTATCATGCCACGACTAAGCTACCAAATCGATAAGAGGCCTCAATCATAGATAAAAAGATGCACTGAATACAGGGAAAGGTTGAACATATCACAAGGACTTCAGCTACTCAACCATTGAATTACTACTTCGGATCTCGTTACACAMGCGAGATTCGCCTGGCCCCATCACTGAGCAGAAAAGGCACCTACACTCTGCCAGAAACTATGATAATAATTTGAGTTGATTTGATCYGTCCTCATAAATTTGCAACTCACTCGCAGCGATCCAAGAGATCCTGTGCAGTAGTGGTAGCGCGGAACACCGGGTCACCAGCTTCTGTCCTGTTGAATAACATTTCCCTTTTTCCTTGCGGGTTCCATTGATTCCATCGTGGAACTGTATTCTTAGGGTCCCAYTTCACATTAGGATCCAATGACATGACAAAGTTGAGGAAYGACTGGGAAAAGTTGTTTCTAAAGAGAGTGTTGTTGAAAGTTGGAATACCCTCGCTGAAAAACAGGAAATTCTTATAATCATCAAGTCAGAATAACCGAGATCTAACGTACTGTGTGAAGTAGTARGCAACGTCTTGTCCGTGGCCCCCTGGAGGTATCGCATATTCACCCTGCTTGTGGTCAGATCACAAATTGAAACTCTTCAAAAATARTACCTTRAAACCAGTTTCCCCGAATGCACGGAGCATGAAATACGTTGGACAGATGAATATAGCTAGAAAATAATGGCTCGATTTGGATCGCGAGGACAAAATACCAGCTCACCTTCACCCATAATTGCGACCGCTTGGGCAACAGGTGTGCCAAGATGGGCATACTGGGTCACCGCAGCGGCAACCTCTGTGGAACGAAATTCCGGGAATAAGTTGGCTACGTATTGGGAAACTTGGACAGTAGATGCGGTGCGCATGTCGACAAATGACGATCCTTCAAAAGTATTCGTAAAAGCGAAGAAATGATCCTGGGATTAGGAGCGTTGAGCACCATATACGAACTAGCAGACAAAGAACCTACACCATTGACTTTATTCTTGCGTAGCAATTCTGTGGGTCGTTCGGTGATTAATTGTCCATCCACCACAGGAACGAAGATGAAGGTGCCGAAGAACCCGCTGTTGCAAACTTGGACGTTGGCCGCTTGAAGCACATTGACGTCCACCTCTCTTAGGCACTCCAGGGTGTCCTGAGCTGATGAACATCTGGTCGTCACGGGCTCAACATGACTATTAACTCATCGAGCGTGTCAGACTAAAACATACCCCGTGGCATTGACAATGGTGGAGTACAATTGCTTGTATAGCGCGGAATCGTCAATCTCAAAAGCAGGTTTTATATATGTTATGAGACTGACCTCGGGTACTCGATTATTGAACTTGTATTGAGAAGGGAGGAATGTTGAGCTGGTAATGGCCGCACGGAATAGAGGTGGTTGTGTATTCCCATCGTTGGCAATAACCTGTTGAAGTACGGACCCCGCCCCTGCACAATACCAGTATGTGAGTAGGGATCGAGCGTTCGAGTCCCTTCAAAGTAAGCTCACCGGCAGATTCCCCCCATATAGTAACTTCGTTTGGATCGCCATTGAACTTGCTAATCTGATTGATAGTTAGTGATGCCTCAACGAGAATGCATGTTGAAAACATTCACATGCTCTCGYACCCATTGGAGTGCGAATTGCTGGTCATCTAACAACCGTTTTTAGCACGTCGTTCACGGGATTATATCACCGATGGCTTACAAAGCCCAGCATTCAATGTGCCCTGATCATGGACCTTCTGACCAGCGAGAAAACCGAATACTCCCAGGCGATACTGAATAACGACAGCTACCACCCCTCCTCCAGCATCGTTAATCAAGTCGTTTCCATCAAATATGTCAGTCCCGGTAAATCCTGAGGCGCTGCCGGACAAATAACCCCCTCTAATAATAACAGTTGAAGCAAAAGATCATCAATGATTGTGAAACCAAATACAGACCCGTGGATCCAGACGACAACAGGCAAGCGTTTTTTTGCCGATCCAGGCGTAATTACACTGAATATTCATTGGCACAATCATTCTATCAACGAATCCACGATTCGGGACGCACTTGAGAAACAAGCAGTCTTCCGAAAATATGGGGACATCACGCCTGTGGTGAGCCTCACGAGTCTGATTTCCTGGGGTAATATCCTTTGGCTTGCTATCCAGAGGGAATGGCGCAGTAGGTTGAGTCCCGTCTCCCGCTTGCCAACACCTGTTGGGGTATGCATCGGCCTTTTGGACACCTTGGGTCGGCTCAGGTAACTTGGGTTTTCTCCAGCGCCTAGTGCCTATAAAGTTCAATATTTGTAGGAGGGTGAGTGCGCTAAAAACTAATGAAGAACTCACCTGTAGGAGGTGCTGCGAATCGCATGCCWAGAAATTCAATATTTCCGGTCTGKGCATTCACACTTCCTTCATATTCGGCATATCCCAAATTGACCACTTTGGTCGTTGCTTGGCCACAAGCTGTCAATATTTGCGACAAAACAAGCAGTATCAATGCCAGCTCCATGATCGAAGGGAGGAGGATTGAAGGTACAGACGGGCAAGTAGGAGGTGCTTATAAGAGGTTCAATCCTGCTTGCCGAAGCTAATTGCGTTCGCTATCATGATCGTTGGGAGGGCTGGTGACTTTGCGCCACAGCACAAGAAGCACAGAAACATTCCATCTTGACTGAGAACACCCGAGGCAGATTGTTGTCTTTTCCAAAAACATCTATAGTTGTTTGTAGGACATATCAGAACCGTACTGGGTTTTCTCACCTTGCGAAGAAACAACTTGTGCTTCTGCATTATTCCGGGAAATAGAGAGCAAATGTCGTTGATCACATGTATCCGTGAGCTTGGGAAAAAGAATAATCAAGAGCGAGAGTTGTCAGAGGAATCGAATCGACGGCCCGTGTCCTTAGTTTAATGTGGTGGGGGGAACGGGATTTTTTGGCGCGCGGCCGTAATTCTTCCTTCTTCCGCGCTCGGCACCGGCATCGGGGAATTCTTCAGCAGCGTGAATTACGGTCGATTACGGTCCCATCCGCATCGCACCGCGCCGGGCTACTAGAACGATAAAGGGCTGCATGCTCCTATCACAAAATAATAATAGCGCCTGTCAATCCATGTCATGGCGCTTCTGAAAGTGTCGATGCATATGAAATAAATGAAAGCTCTTGGATATAAATGATATACATAATTTCCACACGGAGGACAGATGGCTTCCCTGGCCACAACATCTTCGCAACTCAACAATAACAACAGTCCAATAGATATCCCAATCCCCTCCACTCCCAAAAATCCGGTTAYRGGTCACCAATCCAAWGGCGGAGGTCTCGCCAACTTTGTTTTCTCCCAAATCTCAGGCACCGAATTCTCCCAAAACACAGCAGGATATCTCCTCGTCTCCCCYACCACCCAATCAAAATACATTTCCAGCTCTGCCACCGCSTCACCAGTRAACCCCTCCACCACAAGCCTCTTCAACGGCACCCCATTATTCGCCCGCACRTTCGCCAAAAGTAGCAAAGGCTGCARGTCTTCMGTGTCTTTTTCTGGCTTGCGTTTGTCCACGCGGTGGATGTGCAGCTGCTCTAGATGCGGTGCTATGCGGAATCGTGAGGGCTGTTGAGGTTTGATTTGGCCCAGCGAGACTTTGGTCAGGATGTCGCATAGTTGATCGAGTCTGAACCAAACGGCACCTGATACCCGCAGAATTTTCAACGCGGGTAACAGAGCAAGAAGATCCTCGTCATTTATGTCTACCCACTCTGAATCGGGGCAGTAGTTCAGCTCTGTAACGTTTGTGAATTGGCCAAGGAATTGTAAAGTCGAGAACCAAGGGGGTGCCCTGGAACTGGGGGCGTAATAGTAGATCGTGGAGCCCTTGACCCCTGTGAGGAGATTATCTGTTTCGCAGGGATGTACATGATCTATGGGCGACGTAATGTTAATCTTGGTGCATCGTTGGAGTAAGGACAGGTCATCGGGGCGAGGGAAGAGTAGATTGCGAAGGTCAGGATCCCATCCGAGGTCCCAGAGACAGACGGTTACATCGGAGGGTATGGCAAGGTACTTGAGGAACATTAGGGGTACCATCTCGAAAGACCAGTCGCCAATCTCTAGATATTGCAAAGCTGGGAGCGACACATGTTTAACGAGATTACTCGTGTCAAATACGAAATCATCTTCCAGCCCGGCAYTAACAAGAATTAGACTCTCGAGGCGGGGAGATTGGCTTATGGTGTGAAGGAATGTATGTAGCGGTAAACGAGCTTCATCGAGTTGGTCGTATAGTGCCAGTTGTGTGAGGTTGCAAAAGCTGTCATGAGGCCATAAAGATATGTTTGCCAAAACCAGCTTTCGCAGGCATGTAGCTCCAGTATTGAAGATTGGTGGCAGGACGTAAGGGATTCCAGAGTCGTCCTCATCACTTGATATGATAGTTAAGGCCTCCAATGTCGTTGCGGGCTTTGTGAAATATTTCCATGGGGAATGATTCTCCGTCAAGGAGCTGAATATGTGTAACTCCCTTATACGACCTATATTGGCGGCGATTAACTTGAGGGCCTTGTCTTCGAACTGCTCGTCTGGTTCTATGGATTCGGGGTGATCAGCCAAGTCGAAGTCGGTGGTATAAAAAACATCTAGGGATAGATCTCCCGACCGAGGGAGATATCGAAGGGCAGACTCATCAGAAACCCTATTTATATGTATCCTGCGCCAGAGTGAGGGCTCCGACAAGGCGGCTGCGCGCCAGTACCAGCATACACGAGTGACAACGGTCCAATCATGAAACGAGGTGGGTAGAGGGAATGGAAAGGGTTCTGGAATGGGCTCCAGTAGATAGCCGAAGATATGTGTGAGGATTTCCGGAGGTAATCCGTTGACCAAAGCGTTCCGACTTGTCCTGCTGATTTCGCCGCTTGTCTCGAAGAAATCATCCATGTGGTGTTAGGATTCGTCGGATTGCTATGTGTTTCCATAAGCTCAGTTGAGGGGTGAGCAGAAAGGAGAGATAAATACCGCTGGTACCGAGACAGAGTACAGAAACCACCGTTTCCGTGTGCAAAGCGACTGTGGCGAGAGTCACATCAACTGTGTCACAGGGTGCTGGTTCTATGTAGTAGTCAGGGGGTTTTATCCTGGACACAGCCATGGATTTTGTTGTACAGTATAACGTAGGGATATTACAGTTGGGAAGAGCGGTTGCTTGATGGTGTTTGTACCCGGTAGACTGCGAGCACGTCGATGATGTTCCCCAACTGGCAACTAGTTTCTCCCTTGAAGTCTTCATTCCGATAATCACATGATAACAAAAGCATGATGTCATAGAGGAGACGAGCGTTGCGGTTGAGATTATCCTCTCTTGAACATTCACCATGTTTCTAAAGACCTGCACCCGACTACATCACTCTTGCCTCCGCACATTCGCGGCAATGAGGAACCCCAATAGGGTCACCTCACYTCCCTTCCAAATAATCAACTATTCCACCCAGGGCCACGCTACGGACCCCAAAAACTTGCACCCTCAAGATACACAATCGCAGTCTGTGCGGGGAGGGTTTAAGGCACGGAAGGACGAGGCAAATCAAGGTCTTGATGCTGCTAGTGAAAGTTCCAAGACTGAGAAGGGGAAGAAACCGAGTAAGACGGGGAAAGGCAATCCGGAGAAGATTGGGTTTGTTGAGCAAGTTGGTGGGGCGAGTGGGACTGCACGTAAATTCGAGGAGGAGGAGAAGTGATAGTCGTCATGTAGGCGAGGTCCCCTACAATGAACAAACAGTCTTAGCTTTTGAAGTCGATCGGCTTATCACTTAGAATAAGAGCGGAGCCTCATTCTAATACAGAGTGTTAACACCATGCTTGTATAGATACCGAATTGTAATTCCAAACCGCAGCTACGGGGTATTRAAGATGGCTACTCGTCGAGAGCGGGAGTGCTAATAAAATGCTGCTATGCATACTATCATGGTATCGGCCCTTGTCAATCTCAAGTCCGCCCTTGCGGGCAATCCGAGAATGTGGTCTCTTTAAAGTATACAGGGCCCTAAGTTGTCCTTCCAATCTCTACAACAACTCATAGGAATACCTAGTCGAGCCCGGCGACACTCTGGGTTGTTGAAGAAGAACGCTGCCCCTCTTTCTCTCTCTTCTCTCTTCTGCGCTTCACATCCCAGTTATACACTCGCGCAGTGTTCACTTCCATCACCGTAATCTGTTCCCTTAAAAACTCTAAGTCTTCGATAGTATTTTTCAAAGAGATTTCTGCGGCTGCTAGCCTGGATTTGAGCAACTCTACCGCCTCGGGGATTTTGTAGGACAGCATAACATTGGCCTATCGAAGTTGATAAGGAGAGGTGGCTGCCTGAGCAACGAATAGAGCATACCCCGAGCCATAGGTAAACAGTGTCGCTATCTTCCAGCTCTGCTTCGGCGTACAATGTGTCATTAAGTTCGAACGTTGTCGTCAAGGGTTTCCTGGCRCCTTCGTCCTCTCCGTCGAGGTCATCGAGATCATCCTCGGTTTCACCGGTTGATTTGCCTTTCCCTTCCTGTTCTGTTGTCAGACAGTACTTGGATATAGAGGCGTCATGCTCACCCTACGATCCCTTAGAAACTCGACCATGTCCAATGTGTTCCTGATTTCCGGTATCTTTTCTTCGAGGCCAACGCGGCGCTGCGCAAGAGTGCCATCCATGTACCGGTACTTCCTGAGCTTTCGTTCAGYGTCAATCAAGAGYCTTGCAATAGAGCAAAGCAACGCCATACGCAAGTGCATCTTGRATTTTCTTCAAAGCACCTTCGGCACCMACATCAGGGCCTCCTAGATGGGATTCGATGTTATCCTCAAGGGACTGTGAGCAGAGACAAARCGATTAGATAGCGTGRTTGCGTACGATAAAYGGTGCTTTTGGGATGCCCCTTGGGTTTTTCTCCTCTGACGAGCTGGCCATTGCGGGTTTGGAATCTGAGTTTGCAGCATATCCCGACTGATAGACCCTCTCGGCGATAGCCGATCGGAGTTTWTGTTTTTACGAATTTTCAWAACTTGGCATTTTTTCTGTTTCTTGGTGGTCAGTGTCCTTTTCCCTTCCCTCCTTTCTGTGATGAAGACAACTCAACTCTGTCGATCCAAAGCTCTGAGATCATGTCTCGGTTAATGGTCAAGAATTTACCCACTTATCTCACCCCTGCCCGTCTCCGGCAACATTTTGAGCAGAAGGGCTGTCCGGCTGGGACACTCACCGACGTTCAGGTGGCCTTCAAGCCCGACGGGACGTCACGGCGGTTTGGGTTTGTGGGATACAAGTCCGAAAAAGAGGCAGCAGCAGCAAGAGATTGGTTTGACAAAACCTTTGTTGATTCCACTCGAATCAATGTCACCGTCATTGACGTATGCTGTTTAAATCTCTGTTCTATCACTAGCTCAATTTTTCTCTTCTTTATAGGGTTCCAAAGACGCGCCTGCCCCTCGACCAAATAAACGACCCAGGCTAGGGCCCTCGCCCACGGAAGAGAAGGGTAAACCTCCGGAGCCCCAAACTAATGCCAACCTTGACAAGCCCAAGAAGAAATCGAGTCAGGTCGACGAGTTCCTGGAGGTCATGCAGCAGCGGCCCAAAAAAGGACCTTCATGGGCTAACGAGGCACCGTCTCAACCCACTCTCCCACCCCCTGAAGAGGCGGGAGACGAKGCCCCAGCGAATTCCGAAGCCCTTTCTGATTTAGAATGGATGCGACAGCGGATGTCGCAGAATGTCGCGGAGGCTGGAAAGGTCTTCGAACAATCCGATGATGAAGATGGGGGACGAGAGGAGGACAAAAARGTGGGTGYATTTGTGAATACAGGCGGAATATCACTGAAATGAGTCTAGGTCGAAGATGAACCCAAAGCACCTCYAGACGTCACCAAAGAGGCAATTTTGCGGACGCATAGATTATTCCTTCGAAACCTGCCATTCAGTTGTACAGAGGCAGAGCTYACCGAGCATTTCGGATCTTTTGGGGAACTATCACAGGTAAGTACAGTCGCCTACTTATAYTTCTTGTTCTCGTTCTTCGGAGCAGTAATTTTGGGATGAACTCTCCAAATAGGGACATCAGACTCTCCTGAGTATGTTGATGCCTTTGGGAAAACGATAGTAGAAACATGTTCTGATTTTTTTTTTCACTCCTTCCTATCACATCCCCGACCCCAATACTGATTTTCTTTCCAATTAGGTGAGATTATTATTCTACTTTTCAAGGCCCAATATGCCGTAAAAGGATGATAACAGCATAGGGACATCAGACCTTCGGGTATGCTGATCCTAAGGGAAACCGATAGTAGAAATTTTATCTGAAACTTCAAATCTTGTAAAACTTCAAGGCAACAGCTAACTTCAGACCTGTCTTTAGGTTCATATACCCGTTGACCCTCTCTCGAGGCAACCTAAGGGTCTGGCCTATGTGACGTTCACGAGTGGCGCGGACGCCTTCTCAGCATATACAGCGCTAGACAAGAAGTCTTTCCAGGGACGTCTATTGCACATACTCCCCGCTCAAGACCGACAAAMACTCTATCAGATCGAAGAGGGTGAGGGACGGAGAACTGTCAAGGAGGAACAGCAGGCTAAACGAAAGGCGCTGGCTGGAAAGGCGTTTAACTGGAGTACGCTATACATGAACGTCAGTAACATTGGTTTAGCCATGGTCCTGGGGCTCATTCCAAGCGCAGAGCGATGCTGTTGCGTCATCGATAGCTGATCGCATGAACATCGCCAAGTCTGAAATTCTCAACCCGGAAAACGGCGACAATCCCGCTATCAAGCTCGCACTCGCCGAGACTCACATCATTCAAGAAACTAARACGTACCTGGAGTCACATGGCGTCCTATTATCTTCGTTCACGTCCAAGGTTCGCTCCGATACTRCCATTCTGGTGAAGAACATACCATACGGAACAACAGCCGAACAAATTCGAGAGTTGTTCAGCCCACATGGCCAACTTAATCGGGTGCTCGTGCCGCCTGCCGGAACGATTGCTGTCGTAGAGTTTGAACGACCTGACGAGGCCTCGAAAGCCTTTCGAGCGGTCGCATAYCGACGCCTTGGGAATTCTATCATTTACCTAGAGAAAGGCCCTCTGGGTATGTTCACAGATGAGCCGACACAGACCACATCGTCAGCCGCCCCACTTCCTGCGGTCAAAATCCCAGAGCAAGAAATTTCAACGCCCGAGGAAGAGATTTCGATTACTGGCGGTACGACGCTCTACGTCAAGAACCTCTCATTTGTGACAACTCAGGAGCGTCTCGCCCAAGTCTTCCGACATTTGCCTTCTTTTGYTTTTGCACGAGTACAGACAAAGCCGGATCCCAAAAACCTGAATGGCCCYCGCCTCAGTATGGGTTACGGTTTTATTGGATTYCAGGACGTGGAAAGCGCAAAGAAGGCATTAAAGAGTATRCAAGGCTTTGTTCTCGATGGGCATGCTCTCCACGTCAAATTCGCAGGTCGTGGAGCTGAAGAAGCAGAYTCGAAAGACAAGGATAAAGCTAACTCGAARAGCCGAACCGCAAAAGTCATAGTCAAGAACGTGCCCTTCGAGGCGACCAAGAAAGACATTCGCGATCTTTTTGGGTACGTATTGATTTCTTAACCCACGCCTTGTCTCCATTCATATCTCGGAGTATTAATTGATGACTGATTTGCACATGGTCCTCCCGTAGTGCCCATGGTCACTTGAAATCCGTACGCTTACCAAAGAAGTTTGACGCACGTACGCGCGGCTTCGCCTTTCTGGAGTTTGTGTCGAGGCATGAGGCAGAAAATGCGTTTAATATGCTGCGCCACACTCATTTGCTTGGGAGACATCTGGTTCTAGAATGGGCCGAAGAAGCCGAGCAGGATTTAGAYGCGCTYAGRCAGAAGGCTGGGGTTGGTTATGGTGGAGGTAAAGAGATGCCGGGCAGGAAGCGGAAGCTGGACCTTTCCAAGTCGGGTGAGGGGGAGGATAAGGATGGTTTGGCATAGTGATTGTTGGGGTACAACATCGGATCGGTGTAGTGTTATRCTGCTCTTCATTATAAATTTTCCACTCCCTCCGATGTCCGCTTGAGAAAAATATAGTTCACTTTTATTGGAAATTCATACATGTGGTTCTCTGGACGAAGTCTTTTGAGATGTCGCCGGCTCATCAACCTTATTCTATACGAGGATAGTACATACATAACCTATGGCTACTGCATTCTAGTAGATCATGATCAAACATCTTKTACTCTCAATTCATCATRATGTTGTTCGGAGGGTTTATAAAACCAATTCTATTTTTCAGAACCACTGACTGATTCTATTATCACATACATATCAATAAAAACACAACCAGGGGATACTATGGCTACAGTGGTATATCGAAACAARAYATCAAACAAATGGTGGTATCATCGTGTGATCAATGTGAGAATATGAAATGGTTCAACRTCGGGCATTGTGGGGTTCGTGGGTGATAAAGAGGTGATAAAAAAAAATAGAAGGGTGGTGGTGATATCCAAGAGCGGGAGGGAAGCTGGGAGTGGTGTGGAAATTTTTTGATTTTTTCACACCATATCATGTGAATTACGGCGGGGATCCTCGACGGTGGCGGGAGAAGGGCAGATCAAGACCTCAGGGAAGCTGACACGCGAGGCACGACGAACAGAAGGCACCTCAGCGCCACCCGCCTCGGAGCGTGTAATGACAGGCTCAGGGATAGAAATACTCGAAGCCGAAGAGGACAACGAGCCCGGCGACGAAAGCAGAATAGGCGAAGCCGGTTCAGAGCTATAATCCGCCAATGTACCGCCGATGTCAGGAAGCGCGAGGTCGTCGTAGTGGAAAGAAGGGCTGAAGATCTCGTCACCGACTTTCTTCTTGGTGCTACCACCGATGGTGCTGGCCTTTTCGTTAAGGGTGGGAATGACGAGAAGACCACCGACGTCGTTGAAGGAGGAGGCTGTGCCGTCTGAGAAGGATTCGTAGGAGTTTTTGCGGTCGAGTTTGTCTTTGCCGAAGATGGGGAGGGCGTTGGACTGGGAAGAGACGCCACCTTTTGACATCCTGTTTGGAACAAAAGGAAGGTCAGAAGGYATTCTTGGTGGGAGAATATCATCAACGTACGAAGTAGAGGTGACGACACCGGTCGAGCYGCCAAAGGTACCAGTCGAATGGCCCACACGTTTGGCAACCGAGGTGAGAGCAAGGCGGTAATGTCTCCTGGCCTCATCGGCAAAGCCAAAGAAACCAAAGAAGAGAACRGCACAGAGTACACACAACCACCTGCTCAGCTCGAGACCGAGGGCGATGTTGCCGCTGCTACGCCAAAGAATAGCTGGGATCTGGTCTACGCGTCCGAAGCCACTGTGGGTGTCCTCCCAGCTGATCCAGGGCATAATCCCATCGCTGGCGTTGACGTAGATGGCGTAGGTGGCGAGAGGAACAGTGAGGAGAACCTCCATGCCAGCGAGTGCCATAAGGCGGAAATAACGACTAGATGTCAAGTTGGAGTAGTTGGAGAGCATCTCCTTTGACTGTGTACGAGACTGGTTGAAGGCGCGGATGCTGAGAATAGAGTAGACCGCGGAAACAAGTCCGATGCAGAGAGGGGGACAGTTGACGAGGACGTAGGCAACCCAGGTATCATAGGTGAAGGGGAAGCATCCAGCATCTTCAAAGATGTTGAAGCGATGACCTTGGGGGATGTATTCTGTACCCAGATAAATACGCAAGCTATAAACAGTACAGTATGAAGCACTTACGAAGAATCATTTCGAGAATGGGGAGGCCAAGGCCAATGGCCAGATCAACCATAATTGCACGGCGCTTCTCGGCGTTGGTAATAGTCACAGATCGCACTGAAGCGATGTGATAGAGGCGTCGGTTGATGCAGAGCGAAGCCGCGGGAATCGCAACTGCGGTACCGACAATAATCCTGGAAGCTGGGATTTTTGCTTTCAGCTACAGATCGAGTCTTGGAAGGATAAATGTGACTAACAGATATCACACCAGACAGGGGCCCAATTAATCGCGTTCCCATTCCATACAATGGAATTGATGAACTGATTAAGACAGGCAATCGCTGTCCATGCCATGTACAGGCACGTTCCCGTATTCCAGGCTGAGGGGAGAGAAGATGAGCTTAAAACAGAAAAATGAGTCACCAAAGCAATGATTTACCCTCGAAGTGCCATGGGAAAGGGATGCAGACCAGGATAAAGCCAGTGAAGGAGAAGAGGGAGAAGACCCAGTTGGGGTACGACATTTTCCGCTCTCTGATAGRACTGGCGGTGGAAAGAAAGGGGTCCGGAGTGATCCTCGAGAGCTTGGGGAGGCTCTTAAGAGCACAGGAGGATAAGATCAGCTGGGCGGTAGGGATTCCGGTTCGTCCTACCGCCCAGTTATAAGAGCRAATGCTCCGATATTCCCTCACTGCACGCATATTGGGCCATTCCCTTGTCCTTTAGGGGATCACGTCAAGGTATTCCACCAGATTTGGATGTGACCTTATGTTGTCCAAAACGGGGCATGCGAGAAGAGAAGGGGCGTTTTCCGTTTYGGGACACTACTTTGTGGATGTCCGGAAATGGAAAAAAGAATGTCGTCCAAATATATCCATCCCCTTTGCCCAGGCGGGAAGTTTGTCGGTGGGACCCTGTTGGGAATATTGAATGAACATTGACAAACAATGTTTTCCAGCCCAGAGCCTGTCGCATGACCTCTTGGGTGCGATAAGGGCCCTTGTAATCCAACGGGGCTCGCACCCGGAYCCGGGCCCTTGTCCTTTTTCCCAAGACGGCGATAGCAGCTAGCATCRTGCTACCGTTGTCTGTGGTCGATTCATATGTTGGTCAGCYAAATGAAAATCAAGAAACAAGGAATCACGCACCATGCTCCATAGTAGCCCAAACTCATGGGACCCTGACCAGAACTGCAGCTCGACCCAACCCACTGCACCAGACACTGCCCAAACCAACGGGGAAGCAGGACATCGATACYWGAGTGGTTTCTAGGTGAAAGACGAGAGGCAAGAGGMTGAACAGCCCAATCCAGCCCCCCTCGCATCTTTGTATGTCAGTGCAGYTCACCCAGCTTATTGTCTTTATTGTTCTGTCGTTTGATGGAAGGGCTTATCTAAGCACCACTACCCGTCCACTTGACAATAAGGTGGGAACGCCACAACATTCACCCTGGTAATATAATTGCAATTATAGCAAAGGTGCACTACGTAGTTCCTAAAATATCARGCTCACATGGGATTTGGGATATGCTACATGGGTTAAACTAAAAAAACAGTGCGTCGAAAAAAACAAGATGGTGAATCGTGATGGTCCACTGTACTGTCGTTGGTGGTTATAACGTACAACTCTGGAGCAGCCACGGCGGGCGCTCGTAAAACGAAGGAAAAGAGAAAAAAAAAACAGGGAAGGGGAGAAAAAGAATGTGCGAAAAGGAGGTGCCCTATGCTCGTGCCGCAAGAACTTAAACCGTCTCTTGGACAGTTATCATATGAATCACGTCGTTGCCAGAAACTCGTGCTTGACCCCTTCTCAAACTGCCCCGTAAACTCTGGAGGCTTGGACGTCTCGACCTTGGCTTCGTGGTTTCTGGGTCTGCTGGAATAGGTGAGGGCGAATAAACCAAAGAGTCTTCGAACGGCACATCCTGGACACAGGGATAGGAGGAAGAAGGGAAATAAGAGCATGCCTGCCGTCGCTCGTCCATCGACAACGCAGGGGAACTGGCGCGGGTGGGAGAAACATGTTCATCACTGAAATGCTCRTCGCCCGAAGGAACTGGAGAGGGAACCAAGAGRGGTGGAACAGGCCAGTGTTCCTCYAACATGGATCTGATGTTATTGCTYGCCTTGGACTCCATTGGATTATGTGTCTTGGTAGTGCGTCGCGGAGATGGCGAAGAAATCGCGATGGGACGTGGACGTGGAGTCTCATATATRACCTCTCGGCTAGCAACCGGCTTGACTATCTTGAACGGTGGTTTATAGACCGGAGTGGGAAGAACTGGRGCGTGGAATCCGAGAGTATTATCACCGATCCCAGAACCGAGGTAAGGCATTGTCGACTTCACAAAACTATCCTCCGTGGTGCTCGGACTAGGACAAGGGCTAGGRCTAGGGCTCGCGGGAGGRGACAAATTCGAGCTCTTCTTTGAACTCCTCAAACTCCTAGGGGACTTGAAGTTGAGRTCATCRTCCCAGCCAGACCTAAGCTCCAGCGTCAAAGGCCGGGCAGGTTTGTTCCAAGAGAGTGGGCGACCATACTTGTCAAGATCTTGKTSACGGCTACCAAAYGTGGATTAGACAAAGTGAATCGCACSAATAAGTGTCGCACTTACCGCAGAGTCATYAGGGGAGGCAMGGAGAATGATGGCCTYTGAATAGATACRCTTTGGAGATACYTCCAGATATCTCGCGTCTCTTCGCCCACAAGCAAGACAAAAGCGATGAAGATRAKGGTAATAGCTCGCATACCCCACCAAGTTGTCTTGATACCCAAAATATCACCTTTTTCTTGAACGATCAGAACCKTTGCRAAATGCTCGTGGACATGTTGCCAGGAGGACCAGGATTCCGTCATCGGTAGTGAGAACATTGARAAGACGATCACAAGCATCGTAATGCTAGTCGTCACAATTGATAAGGTGAGGGTACGGCCCCACGTAGATGAGTTCATATGGGAGCGCCCTTCCAGGTGAACAGAAAAATTGGYAGAAGGATGGCGGAAGGAGTTGTGCACGGCCAGCCCTGAACAGTTGTTTCAGCGGTGTCTCTAGYAAATGGRGAACTAGACATACCAGAGGTTACAAGCGAAAGAATTCCCATCGTGATATGGGGCAGCCATACTACCATAGACGCTGGGGTGGAAGGATGAATAGACGCCATGCAGCCGATCCCTTGGACGATATCAAATCTGTGGTTTTGCCCAACGATATCTTCAAACACATTAGCCAGGCTACTTGGGGGAGACGATAGGTGGATACATACACAGCGGCATATAAAGTAAAGGAATGAAATAACAAATGAATGCATCAAGTAATATCCGGTTTCTCATTGCCTTGGYACCAGARGGGATGTCGCGATTTGAGGAAACCATCTCCAAATAACGTGAAATRCATAGACATGCTCCAGGAATCGCGACAGTAGTAGCTAGCGCAAGTTTCGTCACTAGAAGGTGGGGGCGGTTCGATCAGTTTGGGATTTCCCATCGGAAAATCGAAATATGACCTACCAATGTCGCACCATGCGAATCCTTTGAGGTCGGTATTGGAGGACCACATGATAGCRTTGATACCTTGGGCGAGGTTGCAGCCCAAGAGCCATGATACGAGTGCCAGGCGCGGAACATTCCCTCGTACCCGACGGACAAATAGGAAAATCGCCAGGATCACAGCACAGATCAAGGACACCACAGAAGGCGCGGCAGTCATCTTCGGCTGGTTGTCTTACCAGTCCCAAATTGTTTAATTATTCGGAACAGGAGGAGAGAGAACAGGAGAAGACCACCAAGATGCGGCGGGTGGGCAAGAGTTAGCGGAAAACTGGCACCAGAGCATATTTAGAGCTTCGGAGAACAAGGTGTCATACGTATGTTTTCATTGTGACTCCTCTACACTGAGAACAYGCTTGATTAGTATGCCATGATAAAGTGTCGCGCTCGTATGAGCGCATTGAGTCCGGAGCTTGCGGTATTAACCCGAAAAGCGATGACAATCTAATTGCCCGAATGAAAACAAGGACAATCCTTTAGAGCGTGTTCTTTTTTGGATTTCTATGTGCTTTGACTGTTGATGAGACCGCTTCGTTAGACAAAGGGATGAGCATTTCTAGGCACCGTATGGGGGCAGGACGATTGTGGCTTTAGGTAAACCTTCCCCATCAGTCCGACCAGCCCAATTAGTCACTGTGTTTGTTGGGCATTCGCACAACTACTCAAGAGTATCATCCCGCCTGCAGAGAGCATATCTATTGCTTGTACTTACCAAGCGCACCTGCCACGCTACCTARTGCGTGCTGATTGTCTATGGACTGTACTCTTATGCCAATCTCGGCTCCGGCGTGAACCCTATCTTCATTTCAAGACCCGACTGTCCCACCTTCATTACCGCACCCGGCCATGAGGTTATGAAAGACGGAACTCCTGCGCACAGAGCTAGAAGGTTCGGGCTCTTAAGCGCATAACTGGTAGCCCGACGATTACAAAAAACTCCTTTCATGGAGGGGGCAAGTGCGTCATGCCCAAGCGACACCGATCAAATGTTTTACTCGCCGAATTATTGAAAAAGGAACTGGACAATTCGTTTCTGGGCGCCTCAAGGGAGCATACCAAACCGGACGCTCGACGTTATGAAGCCCCGACAAATTTTGCAGCACTTTGGCTCAATGCATAATCTTTCATCCACAAAGCCCAACAGCTTTTTCCGATGTGTCAGATATTCCACCTGCGGAGCTGTTGACTTCACCACTCTCGATTGCTACGCTTAGACAGCCCGTTAATCGAATGGCTCCCAAGACACGATCGGTATATAGTTCGAGTTGTTCAGCACTGTACCCGATAATCCCCTTTCCCCTGCCTGTTATTTTCCCTCCATTTCACACCTCTCATTAACCCATCTCGTTATGGGTAGGTTCCCTGCCCCGCCCTTGTCGCCAGTGACTAATTCTTCTTAAATYAGGAATTGGGAGCACATTCAAAAATATGATGCATCAAGATAACAATACTACCAGCGCAGATCCCAACKCCGTCCCCAGCGATGCTACTGCTTCAGGTCGCGGYAATGGCTTTTTCGGCGGCTCCAGTCCCACTCCAGCTCGTAGGTCCACTGCCTCAAGCAAGCTCCCTCCCGGCAGAGGTCCAGGAACATCCGGCAARCCCGCGTCGGAGGTAGCCATGGAACACGATAGAGCGCGCACACTCGGAGGCGATATTGCCGGCCATGGAACCGATTCCGCCGCYGCTCATGGCGGTTCCCTTGCTGGTACYCACCTTGACCGAGGGAACCGACGCTCTGATTCGTCTCAGAATGCRGCAGGAGGKCTTGATCSTACTCCRGGCGCTTTTCCTTCTGCGGATCGAGGGCTGAACGCGGGTTTGGATACCTCCCCCGGCGCCAATGGCCCTTCAGAACGTTTATTGGATCCGGCTAATGAAGCAACGCCCCAACGCAGACTCGGTGGGCAGAACGCGCGTGATCTCATGCCCCCTAGCAATGCCAATGAAGAAACGAAACAATTGAACCGTCAGTCAAGTGCACAGAAATTTAGGATACGACTCTACGCCTAATTTTTTTTGTTAGCTGTCACTCGACAACGTATCCGTCACCTCGAAACTGAAGAGGTTCAGCGTGAAATAGAGCGTAAACATCATGGTACGCTTTCGATTTTTTTTATTACCACTACGGATCGTGATCACTGACAAGTTGTGCAGTTCACCATGTACAGTATCATACTCAACCCATTCTCGCCACCGAAACRTTGCCGGAACAAATTCGTGAATTTGTATGCAACCCTTTTTTCGTCTTTGCTCATGGGCCCCTAGTTTAAAGCCATTTTTACCCACAGGTCCATCCTGTAACCCACGTGCGTGAAGTGCACCCAAATCAGACTGAAGATAAGCGTCGCTTTGAGGGTCAAGTACGACAGCACCGTGATAGCCTCGTAGGTCTAACTCTCTATATAAACTCTCTCTCTCTCCCCTCTCTCTTTTCTCAAACCTTTCTTAATCCTATCCCTATTAGACTCACCACGACAAAGAACGCACCGTAGTCGACAAAGGCATCAAAGTCAAAAAAGTCACCCATCACCACGTACATCACCTCATTCAACCCGTAGTCGAGAAAGAGAGTAAGTTTCCCCCTTCCCCCCCTAATCCCAGTATGAATTGAAATCCCCACGAATTAACACTCCCTTCGCTCTCTCTTTTTTTTCTTAAAGCCATCGATAGATCATGCATCCGCACCACCATCCCCATCCGCGAAGTCATCCACGAAGCACCCATCATCCACCAATCCATAACCCATTCCCCCGTACCCCTGGATCATTTCCTGCAACGTGGTGGTGTACTGGCCGGTGCGATTCCTCAAGATGATATCGGGTCCCGTGTGCTTCATTGTGGACAACATACGCGCGAGGTGGATGGGTTGGCTGATACGCTTTCGCGGGAGCTTCAGCTTGGAGAATCGGTGTGTATATTATCATCTCATTGCTAATACAGGAGAAGATTGGCTGACGGCCATTTTTTTTGTTTTTCGTTTTGATGTAGGCGCCTGCTTTCCCTCGGGAGGAACCTTATCCTCAGCGAGACGGAGTCAGCACTAGCCCGCCGGCACCTCCTGATTTTAATGCACCAAGAACCGGTCAAGAGTCGCATCAGCACGTCACTACCGATCGCGACCACCTTGTCCCCCCTGCTTGATCACCATAACTACATACGAAAAAATTCCGTGTAATTTAGATTGCTACCAACGCTCACCTCTTAATTTATGCAACATCAACCTCCGTTATAAGGTTACCGAAACCGAAATCCTTCGTTAAAAAAGCAAGGTCGTGAACAACATAGCGATAATATACATAACGCGTAGCCGAAAAAAGAGGAGCGGACGACATGTATGCATAGCGCAAAGCGAAAAGAAAGAA
>JAECYV010000032.1:72436-157646 GCA_023014305.1 Lepiota subincarnata
GGGGTAGGGGGGGGGGACTCGTTACGATAACATCCCGACCGAATTTCTTTTTTTTTTTAAAAAGGCAGAACATAAATCATCTGCCAACCCCTTAATACTTGCTCATAGCCAACAACCGATACAACACATTCGCATCCTCAAACCGCGAACACCTCAACGCAAAGTGCGTCATCTCGGCTGAATCRGCATCGGAAGATGGATCAACAATGTGGAGTTTGATCAACGAATTGAAGAAGCGGCAAAGCTGTAAATAGTTCTTTTAGCGCCCACAAAAGTTGGACAGTTTTAAGCCCACCCCTAAAACTTACGTTTTGCACACCCTTGGCAAACCGGTCATCGCTTATCAACCCTTCCTTCTCCTCCCTCTCSGCCTTTTCGAGCCAATTAATGCACTCGTGGATAAACCTTCCTAAAACCTCCATTCGCACAAGATCCGCCACGGTCGAATATCCAGGAAGCTTGATATACGTCTGATCGCGCAACAGCCGACCCATGAGGTCCATACTAGCCAGCGAAGGCGGGAGAAAAGGCAACACATTGAGGAAATGAAACGCATTGTTGTTTTCTTCCGAAGCGCTATTCAAAAGCCCAACAAAGAGCGGATGCGCTATCGTTGGATTCCGCGCAACGATAGGTGTAAAATCAAGAGAGGTGATGATACGAGAGGCAGTCACTTCATTGATAAGAGGGAGAAGCACCTATGCGCAAAGTGTGAAGTGAGATGAGCGCCCAGAAACATCGCTGGGTAGAATGGGGTGGAAGATACCCGTTGTTCGGAAAGCGTCAATACTCGTTCTCGTGCGACCAACAAGAGCCTCATGCCCTGCACAATGCGCTCGTTCCTCCTATCCTCCTCATTCGTGATCGATGAATGGGTTACGGGGTTGCTTATGATCGAACTCCCGAGGGTCGTAGTATTCCCATTGCCGTTGTTATTGCCGGAAGAGGCCTGCTGTCCGTATGTATTTTGCTGTTTCTGGAAATATGAATATGCAACATCGTCTCTGCAAAACAGTTAGAAACAGCAGCGAAAAGCAGGGAGGGGAAGCACATACATGTCAGTGGCATTATTATACAAATCATCGTCAAGGACTAAATTTACAGCTCTAAGTTTGGTTGGTAGAGGCGAGCGCGCCAGAGTACTTGGGGAGTAAGGTCCGATCTACAATAGGGTCGTCAGCATGTAACCCTTCTCAACAAACAGAAGGAAAAGATACAAGGACCCACATCATTACCATCACCTTTCAAAATCTTCCACAACACCCAGACCAACTGCTCATTCGGACTGACAACCCCTCCACGCGAAGCCATCACGGCCTTCTCCCTCTCCCTATTATACGCGACAAACAAGACACTCTTGAACGGGTTGATAGTGATCGGATGAGGTGCATAGAGCGAGTACAGGATAAACGAAACCAGAATCCTTTGCGCGAGCTACACACAAAAAAAAAGCAACAAACCAAATACCATTTGGCCAAGTCAACGACACCAATAAGAGAAAAAATCTCAATAAAGAGGACGGGGGAACAGGAGGGGGAGAGAAGGCAACCACACCTCAATATTTCGATTCGAATCCAACAAGGGCAACAACGCATCCAAAGCTAATTGGAACCTCGCCGTCGGCTGGACAAGTTGCGAAAACGCCTGGGCAGCRGTCGAGCAAGGCAACGAGTATGCGCGGTTGAGCAAGTGAGAGACCGAGGCGTGTACCGGATCCTGATTCGCAGTGGTCGTCATCGCACCTGAACCGATGTTGCCAAAGACCGACCCTCCACCATCTCCGAAGCCACTGCTTCCAGGAGCAGCTCCAGTTGTCGATGTTGCTGGCTGTTTGTTAGCATCATCATTACCCCCCGCCCGCCACCGGATATCATCTCTCACCTGCGCTACTACCACCGCCCACCGAACCAGAACCAACCAGATCGAGAAGCGGCGTGGCCGGGTTACTGCCAGGGCGACGCAAACCAAGTACCGAAGATGCACCCCCGATATGCGGTGGCGTGCCAACCAGCGCGGCTGACGAGGGCGACGGCGACGTAGCACCRTRGGGCCCCGTTCCGGTGGTGCCCATCACGGTGTTTAGATTAGCCATTATCCCTACCAACGGTGATAGAGCCTGCATGGAAGCTTAGCTTTGAGRGCCTGAGCTTAGCCTCGCTTGGCCTAGCCGAGCTGGAGAAACAAGCTGGGAGGGAGGGAGATGGAGAGAGAGAGAGAAGGAGCGGGCCAAGTTGGGAGTACTAGTAATAAGCTAATCGATTTATCATCGACATCATCCCACGTCCAATAAAACAGGTCCCCGAAGTGAAAAACAAATCAAATAGTACAAATACACTTTCACGACCCCTGCTTGGTATTCCTGAACCGCAACAGCGGCGCAAGCCCAGACAACGCACACGCCTTCTTCAAAAACTCGTGCTGGATCAAAGATTATCAGCAGGAAATTCCCGACAACGAACCAAGTCACACACCTCAAGCAACTCGCTAGCCGTCGCCCGGCTGGCAACATCCACGCAGAGACAGACAGCCAAAAAGCTTTTGAGCTCCCTGCTCAACGCCTCGGGCTTCTTCAGCGTTGGTGTCCCATTGGTCGCAATCAGATACAGCGCTTTAAGTGGCTCCTCGTCCAGGTACGGCGGYTCGTTTTCAATCATCTCAATAGCCATGATGCCGAGGGACCAAATGTCGACTTTGGCGCCATACTCCTTTTGCTTGACTACTTCGGGCGCCATCCAGTACGGTGTGCCGACCATCGTCGCGCGCTTCGACTTTTGGTCCGTTAGCTTGGCGCAAAAGCCAAAGTCAGCTAARAGGAGCAAGATTAAAACTATCGTTTGGCCGATAAAAGAGCACAACACCTACTGATTTTAACACGACCTTGAGCGTCCAAGAGTACATTGTCCGATTTGATATCGCGATGGATGATGCTCTGACTATGAAGGTGTCCCAAACCCTTACAAGTCTTTTGTATTCCCTCAGTATGTATCCACAAAGCCCGCATCACAACACCACTCACCTCGAAAGAAATGCTCGAAATCTGATCCTCCTCCAACGTATTATTCTCAATAATATCCGTCAACGCCCCTCCCTCCATGTACTCCATCACCACCCACAATTCTGTGCTCTTGACGAGATACGATTCCAAAAAATTGACRATATTTGGGTGTTGCGACTCCTTCATCACYAGAATCTCATTCACGATCAACTCCTTCCTCGGCTGATGCGCAAGGTCCATCTCCTTGATYGCGACCTTTTTCCCAGTCGCCAGCGCCTTGGCRACATACACATGCCCAGACGCTCTGAGCAAATCRATCAATCGATCATATCARGAAGTAARGAGAGGTTGAACARCAATTACGCACCCCTGCCCAACCTTCTTGATCTTACTGTACAACAGCTTGGGGTCGTCATCCGACACCACCGATCTCAACTTCTCCATAATCTGTACCTCCGTCATCGTACTGATCCTCTTCTCCTTGGGCTTTGTCAACGCMGCCTCGGCAGCTGCAACCCCACCCGCAGGCTTCGGCTTCTCCTGCTGCTGGATTTGCACCTTCTTTGTTGTCTGCAATGGCTGCACAGCCGTAGCCGCCTGCTGCGTCGTAGTCACTGGAGCAGACTTGCTGACTTGCGTCATCTGCGGCCTCGCCTGCTCCTCCTTCGGCTGTTGCGGCTTCTCTTGTTGTAGTTGCTGCGGCTGCTGGAGTTGCTGCTGTTGCTGCCTCTCCTGCAATCGCTTCTCCTCCTCATTTCTAAACTGCTCCTCCTTGTTCGCATCCTCCCTCTTCCTCTGCTCCTCTCTCCGTTGCTCCTCTCTCCTTTGCTGCTCAAGCTGCTGCTGCTGGTATCTCTCCTGCACCTGCTTATCTCTCGTCTGCTGCTGCTTTGCAGCATTCGCCTGCAACGAATCCTCCCGCGCAGGCAGCGAAGAAACTGGAGGCCCCTGCGCTTTGGTGCGCGCCCGCAACACATCCGGTGAGGGGGTAGTGACATCCTTTGCACCGCCAGGAACAGGGGGGGCTTGCCGGGTAGCRGTGATCAACGGTCGTGCAGGAGCGACGCGCGACGGTTGCGGGGCACTTGTTACTGGGGTAATCGACAGCGGTGATCGAGTGGTCGAGCCAGCGGACTGAATAGCAGCCACATGCGAGCCGTGGACGTGATCAGCGGCAGCGCGAGCCGCACTTGACAAGCTGTCGGTTTCAACAGAGCCGAGTCCGGGCGGTGCAGTGTCTTGCCGCTTGGCGCCTGGCCGGTCGGCTACAGAGGATACCAGAGGCTTGCTCAAGCCGCCGAGACCTGTGCCGGCGTTGAAGCGGGCGGGGGGTCCTGATGGGGCTCTGTGAGTGTGTGGCGCTGGAAATCGGCGATAGTAGCTTACCCATCCCTATCTCTTCCATTTCACGCTTCTGGTGATCCGTGTAGAATTCGAGAACGTCGAGAACGGCTTGGGGGTTTTTCGCATAGTCTTCTTGAGTAATCGCGGAATTGGTTAGCAGTTTATGCCATTGCTCTGGTAGCCCCTGTCATGATAAGCTTTAGTATCGCCAGGATACGATCAGAAAGGGGGGGGGGAGGGATACACACTGTAAAGTGGCCAGAGACGGGATCAAAGCCGACGTGGACCTGATGAACAAAGTTTGTGGGGTTGCTAACACCCATGAGCGGGCTCCGGGAATAGACATCGTCCTGCCATCCATAGAGTTCCTCGTCGTTCTTGAGCGAGAGCCAATATTTCTTGTCCTTTGTCTCGAGCAGTAGGCAGTAAGGCTTGAGATCTGTCCGTTCGACGTTTGAAATATCACGAAGCATGATGGTGGCTTGCTGTGGAGACGTCTGGATAGAAAGTGCTGATAAGCCAAGGGGGGGGGAGGGAGGGAAAGGGCTAGGGAATAGCGGGAGAACGGACCTCGTTCTTGTGGATGGACAGGGACTGCTCCCGGAGGACCAGCCACTTGGCCTTCCACAGCCAGCTGGCAAAGCCATCCTCCTTGAGACTGACGTTACCGCTGCGGACAACGCGCGAGCCAGAAAATTCATCGGCAAAGTTTCCGCGGGTGGGAACGCTGCCAATGCCGGCGGGGTATGTGTAGGTCGAGCCCGAGGGGGTGTTGGGGTTGGTGAAGGATGAGCTATAGCCCGAGTTGGCCAGGACGCTGCTTGCGGAGAACTGGGAATCGTTTGTGGCGCGGCGCTGGACGGGAGAGGGCGCGGGCCTGGAGGGGGTGAGAGAGGTGGTGGAGACCTGGAAGTGGGCCATGGAGGGCGGGGAAGGGGTTGATCGCGAAGAGCGCGATATCGGATTTGGGCCAAGCGGCGGGGGCGGGAAGGGTGAGGGCAGGGGTATCTGGGGGACGTTGGCGCGTCGGGCGGGGCGGGGGAGATGGGGGCGGTGGACGGTGGGGACGGTGAGGAAAGAGGGGAAGAGAGAAAGGGCAAAGCGAGTTTATCCACTGCCACATCGGATCTATCCGTCTATCCATCACTAAGGAGACCAGSCCATACCGTAGTCTATGTATCTACTACTGCTGCTGCTGCTGCTACCCGCTACCGGTTCTTCGTCGCCCTGTCCAACGCCCGTGGTCAGCACACACGCCAAGCACACCCAAGGCCACCTACTTGTATGTAAACCGCTTCTTCGTATGCGCAAACTCGCCCAGCTTGTGTCCCACCATGTCCTGCGTCACCGTCACAGGAACATTCTCCTTTCCGTTATGCACCAGAAACTTTACCCTGCCAGCGCCCTCAGCCCCGCCGCACACCCAGTAAAAAAAATGACAGAACACACCCGACAAAGCTAGGCAGAATCGTGCACGACCTCGCCCTCGTCTCTATCGGCACATGATTGAGGAGTGCATCTCTCAGTTTGGGGAACGCAATAAAATAAGGACCTGCACACAATCAGTCTCTCCAGCACACAATTCCCCTGCAAACAACATACCCTTCCATGCGGACCGTCCCGACTTGAGTAGCGACAGCGTCGGTCGCATTTTTTTCGTTTCAAACTTCGACAAAGCCAGCGACTCTCCTCACCAGTCACGCCTTCGCTCTCGGTCACAGTCACCTGATGCGTGTGATTCTATTTCCCATGCACCCACTTGCCCAAYGATAACCACCTGGCCCGTGCGGTGACTAACTATTGTCGAGGCCTTGCTATTGTCAAGTTCACGATCGACTTGGCATGAGTGCCCSCGGTTCCGAGCTCGGTTTCCACCTGGACCAAACGCCAATTCACAGAGTGATCCGGGTGCGAGCCCAGAAATACATACCCACCACGCACAGCTTCTTCTCRTGTAACATTGAGWGTACGCGCTTGTGATCGTATGGAATACCCACCCGAGTTCTCAATCTTTCTACCYTCCTCCAYAAACGCCCAGRAACAAAGGTMAACAAGTGCTGTATCCCCTCCCCCCCTGCGCCCGCAGCCTCGAGYATCAGAAGCTATYCCAAAACRAGCTTAAYCCTCCAAACGAGGCGCGACGCAGCCATACACGTGAACAGTGGGAAGAACCCATCTATCCATCCGTCCACACATGTACATAACTCATAGAACGTCCATCGAATCCATCCACATCCTTCCATCGTCACCAATGTGACTCCCTTCCCCTCCTAAGCGCACAACCAAGTCCTTTATATATACCCGCGCTGCGGATGTGCCCAAGCAATCTTTTCCTCCCCGACTCAAACTAAACCACCCCCCCCCCTTTACCACCAAAGCTTTTTCGCACATATGCATCCACACTTTGAAAACGAAGAGCAAGGCATCATCGCTGCAAGAGAAGCACTCAACAAGGCCCGCGTGTTCCTACGGCGGAGAACCGCGGTACTAACGAGTGTTCCCAACGATGACGACTTTGCTCTTCGGTTTCAGTTCGAGTCCCTGGAGGATACACTAAGAATCATTTCGGACAACCATTATGCCCGTGTTCTCGCCGGGCGGCAAAATCCTATGCACCTGGCTTTTGTGGGAAGAAATCAGACTCGGTTGGAGGTTTTGCGGTCTATTGTGATTACGGCGCAAGAGATGATCAAGCCGGGTTCTTCATCATCATCATTATCATCCAGTGCACGAAGGAATGATCTGAATTGTTCAACGACTTGGAATCAGTATCAGAGGTAAGGGGGTTTTCCAATCCCGAATCKTTCTAGGGGTGATGGCAGATATTCAAGGGGTAGATGTAGGTCAGCGGGTTGGGATGATCTTTTGACCTTYTCTTCGATTCAGAGGTATATACATAGATGCGAAGGCGATATTCGAATGATACTGATCTCTCTCCCATCGCGTTTTTTTTTTAGTCCAAAGAGGGATAGCAAACCCGCGAAACTAGCTCGATCATCGGTTGAGAGACCTGGACCCACGATTAATGTTCGGCCAAAGTCAGTCAGAGAAGAAACCCCATTTGAGTGAGTTAACCACGGGCTAAAATTCTGATCGATATAACCCCCTTTGTGAAAATTTGTTGAGCACAGAACCTACCGCGAAGATTCTTATTATAGGTGAGAATTATAAAAAAAAAATATAAACCGTAATCATTCCCAGATGTGCTCATCACCTAGCAGACTCGAACCATTACATGACAGACCTAAATCACGAACCACCGGGATCGGGATCGGGCTTCGAGCGCAGGGTAGTACAACACCACTGCGTAAGAGACCCGAAGGAAACGGTCTAGGGACGAGTTCTATTCGAACGTCTTATTCGACTTTGAGTGATATTTCAAGTGAGACGAAAAGTCCACAAAGACCCATCCCGAGGTGATGAAATGCTTCTGAATTTCTTGTATGACGGCTCACGGACTTTGGGCCCAAAAGCAAACGCGCCGGAAAACGTCATGAAACTGTCGAAGGGAGCGGTCTAGGGACGAGTTCCATTCGAGCGCCTTCTTCGACTTTGAGTGATGTTTCAATTGATACCAAAAGTCCACAAAGTCCCATCTCGAGGTGATGAAATGCTTCTGAATTTCTTGTATGACGGCTCACGGACTTTGCCCTAAAGCAAACGCGCTGGAAAACGTCCAGAAACTGTACCAGAATTATCCCCCCACTCCCCCTTCCCCTCCTCCTCTTTTGAACAAAATCTAAATTCTTCCCAGACTTTCGATTCTGCTAGAAAGAAGCCTGGTGCAAGTAAAACAAGGCAAGGGAGCGCGTCAAYTATTTATATTTATATTTATCTCACCAACAACAAAAAAAAAACACTACCTGCCTAGGCCTCAAGCCGAGTATCTGTGGAAARCCGTCCCGAGCGCTGAAGAGGACTTGGGCGCGCTGATAGAGGAGAAATGGAAGATCGAAACTAACTACCCAAAGCCGACAACTCTGGGTCCTCTCGACTCATATCAGAAACCACCTGAGATCAGGTGAGACGCTCAAACCAACGAACCTTTACCCTTGTTTACTTTGTTTCGAATAGGCCTGCACTAYCAGCTCGAGTCGACAAACAACGAGATCAAGACGTCAGCCCCATCAAAGTCTTCCCGAGCCCACCAGCACCCATTAAAGGTCCTGGGAGGGAACTATCCCCCTCTATTCGACGCCCGACAGGCTCCAACTTACGAGAACCTTTTGCAGTGAGGTGCGTGACGAAAAGGGAGAGTTCTAGCCAAAATGTTTCTGATACGGCAACAAATAGGAAATTGCCAGAGGCCGTTGGAGTGCCTCACAAGCGGGAGAAAATCACTCGTGCTGTCTCCCCGAAATTCAGATTCAGATATGCTTCTCTAGTCCCATCGGAAGAGGATAGCGTACCTGAGGCTCTTGAAAGTCCTCAGATAGAAGTTGGGTAAGTATTAACAGAAAATCTCGAAGACTA
Source organism: Lepiota subincarnata (assembly GCA_023014305.1). NCBI lineage: Eukaryota > Fungi > Basidiomycota > Agaricomycetes > Agaricales > Agaricaceae > Lepiota > Lepiota subincarnata. Next base: position 81,249 of record JAECYV010000032.1, read on the forward strand.
GAGGGGATCACCTGATTTGGGTAGATTCAAAATTCCAATTGACGACGATGTCGCGGAGGTACACCCAGAAGATCCACTCGTCCGAGGGGGTCTGTCCAAAGTAACGGAAGAAGCGGAAATCCAGTAAGTCATGACAAAATTCAAGTGGCGACTTTTTCACGGAGTCTCTTTAGCGCATTGAAGATACCAACTACCGCGAATGTTCTCGGTGAAATTTCTCGCCCAAGTGGGGTTATTGACGTTGAGAAGGAGATTGCGGGGTAAGTGTTATCAATGGAACCCTGCTCGTTCATCAGGGCTTAACATGGCATGGTCCGCGGATAGGTTTTTTTCAAATCTTGAGAGCCTCAAAAGGCTCGAGGCTCCTACACTCAAGGCTCCTTGTGATAGAGAAGGCACTCCGACTCAAAAAGTCTTGGAAACGCCACGTCCCAAATATGAATCAAGAGTTGAGGCTGATGAGTGAGTCCTCATAGCGAGAATTTAGAATCGACGTTTTATCTCGTATACCAGTATGTCCGACGACTTGTCATACGCTGACTTAGACACGAGATCGTCTCCRAGACTCGAAGTCTACAYTGTGCGTGRTGRGGGTTCTTTGCGCGATRAAGCGCCGGAGAGAGGAGAGATAGATGGTCTGAGGTGAGTATCAGCGACAATTAGGTCAAACTCTGACACTGGAAAAAAACTTCAGGTTTGACTTGACCATGGGAGAGGCTCGSGAATATCCGAGGTCCGCGTCATCGTGGGCCGAGGGTCCAAAAGAATATCTCCTGTCCGAAGACGAGCATCCAGATGATCCCGTTTCGGGAGGGGAAGGGGAAGCCTTGGCTAAAATCGAGTATGCGGCTTCAAACTACTACCTTTCCATCATTTACTTAGTAAAATCAGTAGCCCGGAGGTATCCAACCCTCAAGAATCGGTGCCAGAGGCCCGACAGCATGTGGCAGGGATTCCCTACTGTTCCGAAGTATCAAAACCAGGTCCCATGTCCGAAGAGGAGTAAGTGAAGGCCTTTCAAAAATCAATTTCTCCGTTCACTCGATTTATCCAACAGGCTGGCAGAGGCATTTGCCCTTTTTTCGGAACCTGCAACTGGGGGCTCTCAGCGGCTCACTACGGATTCTACAACGCCACCCTTATCGAGGTGGGGGCTAGCATTGGGGCCGGACGCCTCATTGGGAGCCCCGCCAGGCGTCGCTGAGGTGTACCACCGGGGGCCCGCGTCCGACGACTTGTCATACGCTGAATTAGACACGAGGTCGTCTCCAAGACTCGAAGTAGATGGTCTGAGGTGAGTATCAGCGACAATTAAATCAAACTCTGACATTGGAAAAAAACTTCAGGCTTGACTCGACCAAGGGAAAGGCTCGCGAATCTCCGAGGCCTGCGTCCTTTTGGGTCGAGGCACCACATGAATATCCCTCGTCCGAAGACGAACATCCAGATGACGCCGTTTCGGGAAGGGACGTCTTGGCTAAGATCGAGTATGCGGCTTCAAACCACCACCTTTTCCATCATTTACTTAGTCAAATCAGTAGCCCGGAGGTATTCAACCCTCAAGAATTGGTGCCAGAGGCCCGACAGCATGTGACAGAGATTCCCCAGTGTTCCGAAGTATCAGAACCAGGTCCCATGTCGGAAGAGGAGTAAGCAGGCCTTTCAGGAATCAATTTCTCCGTTCACTCGATTTATCCAACAGGATGGCAGAGGCTTTTGTCCTTTTTTCGGAACCTGCAGCTGGGAGCTCTCAGCGGCTCACTGCAGTTTCTGTGGGAACACCCTTGTCAAGGGGGGGACTAGCATTGGAGCTGGAACCCTCATTAGAAGCCCCGTCCCGCGCCACTGAGATATACTACCGAGAGCCCGTCTCGGGTGGAGAAGCAACACRGTCCGAAMCTAGGTAAGTCAACGGATTGTCAATGATGCATTTTCGGTGTTCACCTGCATAAAGCGAAAGGAGGGAAACATATGCCATTATACCAGAATATGGATTTGAGCCTTCCCCTGTTGCAGAATCTGTTCAAGGCGCTGCAGCACGAGGAGAATTGGACCAGGACCTAGGACCCATGCCCGAAATATCCAGGGGTCCCACAGAAATAGCATATTTTCCAGATACCCCCCGATCCGAAAGCACCACGCCCTCGCTCGAAGACTGGCAAGAGCCCGACACTGTGGACAGTCTCTGGCGTGCGGGGCCCATCGAGGTACCCAGAGGGGAAGAGACAGTTGCGTCCGATCCTGAAGAAGGATTCCTTGCCTTTAGTCGGAGCGCGATCAGCCCAGGAGGCTCTGGATCATCTCGGTCAGAACACAAATTCATTATGAAACCATCTTGTCGTGCTAAGACTTAAAACCACTTCTTTTGTGTACAGTCCCCTCAGCATCATCTCGGACACCTCATTTATAGCACCCAGCCTCTTCGAAGAGGAAGCAAGCTCGTCGGATGCCCTTATGAACCATGACTGCATCGCATGTGGCGACGATCTCAGTAGTACTTCCCTGGGAGCACGTTTACGGGCCCCATGCGGGCACTCATATTGCCAGGCGTGCGTAGGAAACCTCGTGGGTGCATATATGCAGCAGGAATCTTTGCACCCCCTCGGGTGTTGCAAGACCCCGATCCCGCTCTTCAAGRTCAGRCCKCTCCTTAGCCCTGATGAGTGGACCCTGTTTTGCGAAAAACGTGTYGAATATATCACTCCGCAAAAAAGGCGTATCTACTGTGCGCAAAAGGATTGCGGGAAATTTATTAGGCTTCGAACGAGCGGGGTACAAACARGCGGCACAGCAAGATGTACTGCTTGTTCATCATCGACTTGCTTGAAATGCAAAGAACTCGATCATCCGGGAGAGGAGTGCGGGGAGAACAAGAATATAAATCTCCTAAAGGAGCTAGCCAAGGAACAGGGTTGGCAGACGTGCTCGAACTGCCATCGGATTGTTGAGAGGATAGATGGGTGCTTGCATATGACCTGCCCATGTGGCTTCGAGTTTTGTTATCGCTGCGGTGAGAGGTTTAATGGCCCAGGGATTAATTGTGGGCATTGAATCTGGGACTAATATGTATGTATACTTGCACATTGTACTTGACGAAGATATCGGTGGTTGTCGTCCAGCGGCAATTTGTGTTAGGGTCATGGTTTCGTTCAACAGCTTGGCAAACTTGGACGGTGTCTATCATTCGTTTTGGGTAGTGTTATGGATCAAATCGAGGAAAACATTTTAGGGTAACTCCACGTTCCAGACCCTCTTGCGCGCGGCTGTCGTCACATGCTAGTATATTCTACTAGCGTTTAACTCTCGAACCTTCGAATTATAAATACCTGGGACGCTGCGCRACGGTCCTGTTGGTCCTACAATTAACCCCTTGCCYCTCTACCACATGGATCTACAATTTGAAACTGAAGAGCAGGGCATCACCAACGCCCAACGGGCACTCGATGARCTCCGAGCTTTCCTCAACACCGGTGGAGCTCTGGATCTGCAACGATCAGCCTACGGGCCTGAAGATAGGGACTTTGCTCTTCGWACCCAATTKGAGGATCTCGATGATATGCTGAGAACGATCGCTGATTCTAGATTGGCGAGGACTTTGGTTGAGGACGAGCAAGAGCGGGWGATGATGGRSGATAATGGGAGTGTTGAGATGYTGAGGTTTATTGTGACCACGGCGAGGGATGTTATGGCGTCGGAGACTTATTTTCAAACTCTGGGGTTGGATGGTGATGCCCATAGCGATGAYGACGACCCAYTGGAATACGCAGATGATACGGGCCYGYTGGCGGGACCATCGAGGTTAGTACCATCACCTTGCAATACGATGAGTCTYAGGGTCCGTTGGAAGGRTTAGCGATTCRTCAGCTGGTAGATATAACCTTCGGCCACGCAAGCGAGGGCCAGAATCGATCACCAGGTAAAAAGACCGTTGCACGTCCTCGAGCAAATGRTTTCTGAAGATTCGATGAGCAGACACAATGGCACTGTCACCCCGGGCTCACAATCGAAGAAGTTCAGGAAGGAGCCAGCTCCAKCYTGYACCGCATGCACCGAAATGCTGGGGACGGCTCCTGGCAGACTGGAGGCGCCTTGTGGGCACTTTTACTGCGGAACGTGTACGCAGCACCTCGTGGAGGCRTACGCAGCGCAAGGGGTGCCAACAGGTCTTCTCCAATGTTGCCCAAGCACGCAGGAGCCTATATCCGCTCTAATCGTCCGAAAGTTCATCAGTGCTGATTTATATGAGACTCTTGAGGAAAAGTTGTCAGAGGCCAATACACCGCCAGACGATCGGATCTACTGTCCGCAAGAGAACTGTAGGCGGTTTTTCAACCCGGACAGGATTACCCCTGCTGCGAGGAACGCGGGCACCATTGTATGCCAGAACAGGGACTGCCGGGTGTTGGTTTGTTTGCGGTGCAAGACGTTAGCGCACCCCGGGGTTGATTGCGAGACGAGGATGGATGATATCCAGGCAACGGATATACGAARRCAGTTYGGCTGGGGAAGGTGTCCACGATGCCGATTCGTTGTTGAGAAAATATCGGGATGTAATTCTATGGGGTGTGTATGCGGATCCAGTTTCACCTACTCCGTATCCTAGGCAGGTTTTTTTTTTCGAAATAGTTTTGTCGCTTTCCTTTTCGTCTTTTCGTTTTAGCTTTAGCTCCCGTAACGCATGTATGTCCGCAGTGTCTCGAAGCGCCGAAGAAGGTTTAAACACCGCTGTCGGCATCTAATGTGACGCTATAAGAGCCTGGGAGAGGCTCGCGGGCTCCTTTGTTATAGGGACACCCTTCTTCTTTCCGTTCCTCTCCGCCGGGCCTCGCATACCACTGGTACCATGTACTCACGCAACCCGTATATAGGAGCATCATCGTCGATGCCGTCCGCGGCGCCATCACCGTCTGCGGTCGCATCGATGAGTGGTGCATCTACATTCGGCGGGTCAGTTGTATCCGATGCCACGATCTCGACCACTGGCGGCACCGATCCCAATACGGATGCCCTCATTGCACAATTGCTCTACAATGATCTCCAGGAACTCCTTGATACAAGGAAAGGCAAGGCGCGTGCAGGTGCACCCTTGAGCGATGCAGAGTATGCGCTGCAGGTGCAATCAGMGCAGCTTGAACAGATGTTGACTGAGATGCGGGACGTTCAAATCGCGACGGGTTTGAGCAGGGCGCTTGGTGCTGACAGGGATATAATCCATGCGTTGGCGTTGGATGARCGKGTTGCACAACAGGATCGGGCTGCGGCGTTGGCTTTGTCGCAGGGTGGTGCGCTGCCTCCGTTGACGAAGGAACAGAGRGCRRTGGAGAGGGGGGTTTCAAGGGACGACRTGCTTATGTATGAATATTGCTTGGGTTTGATGGTCGTGTAGCTCGTTGACGCTTTCGTCCTACAGGTCTGATGATATTCTTACGGCCCTCTCCCCCGACTTCAAGTCGACTCCCCTCACTCTTGACAAAGGGTGAGTGTTCCACTCTGTGCTCCGCACTTTTTTTTCCATGACAGTCTGATTTACCCTGGCTTTTAGAAAAGGCAAGGCCACGGTGTTCCAAAGTCCTTTCACGGCCTCAACCTCCCAGCCGATCAAGTTATTTGGCTTTACTTTTGCACCTCCGGTTGAGCGGTAAGATAGACATCCTAAGGACTRTRCATRGATCCAACTGATCTCCTTGCAAAGTCCCAAGTGTGTCAGCTGCGACGACAGAATTCCCCCAGGGAGGTTTTCCCTAAAGGCGCCGTGTGAGCACCACTACTGCGCCGACTGTTTGGCCTCGCTCGTGCGCGCGGCTACGTCCGACGAGAGCCTGTTCCCTGTCCGATGTTGCAGGAAGAACATTCCCACGGAAAGCCTGACCAAAGTCCTTGCGCCCTCACTTCTCAACTTGTTCCAAAACAAGAGCCGCGAGTTTGGCACGCATGCTCAGCTACGCGTCTACTGCTGCACTCCAACATGTTCAGTTNCCGTCCCGAGCGCTGAAGAGGACTTGGGCGCGCTGATAGAGGAGAAATGGAAGATCGAAACTAACTACCCAAAGCCGACAACTCTGGGTCCTCTCGACTCATATCAGAAACCACCTGAGATCAGGTGAGACGCTCAAACCAACGAACCTTTACCCTTGTTTACTTTGTTTCGAATAGGCCTGCACTAYCAGCTCGAGTCGACAAACAACGAGATCAAGACGTCAGCCCCATCAAAGTCTTCCCGAGCCCACCAGCACCCATTAAAGGTCCTGGGAGGGAACTATCCCCCTCTATTCGACGCCCGACAGGCTCCAACTTACGAGAACCTTTTGCAGTGAGGTGCGTGACGAAAAGGGAGAGTTCTAGCCAAAATGTTTCTGATACGGCAACAAATAGGAAATTGCCAGAGGCCATTGGAGTGTCTCACAAGCAGGAGAAACTCACTCGTGCTGTCTCCCCGAAATTCAGATTCAGATATGCTTCTCTAGTCCCATCGGAAGAGGATAGCGTACCTGAGGCTCTTGAAAGTCCTCAGATAGAAGTTGGGTAAGTATTAACAGAAAATCTCGAAGACTAGAGGGGATCACCTGATTTGGGTAGATTCAAAATTCCAATTGACGACGATGTCGCGGAGGTACACCCAGAAGATCCACTCGTCCGAGGGGGTCTGTCCAAAGTAACGGAAGAAGCGGAAATCCAGTAAGTCATGACAAAATTCAAGTGGCGACTTTTTCACGGAGTCTCTTTAGCGCATTGAAGATACCAACTACCGCGAATGTTCTCGGTGAAATTTCTCGCCCAAGTGGGGTTATTGACGTTGAGAAGGAGATTGCGGGGTAAGTGTTATCAATGGAACCCTGCTCGTTCATCAGGGCTTAACATGGCATGGTCCGCGGATAGGTTTTTTTCAAATCTTGAGAGCCTCAAAAGGCTCGAGGCTCCTACACTCAAGGCTCCTTGTGATAGAGAAGGCACTCCGACTCAAAAAGTCTTGGAAACGCCACGTCCCAAATATGAATCAAGAGTTGAGGCTGATGAGTGAGTCCTCATAGCGAGAATTTAGAATCGACGTTTTATCTCGTATACCAGTATGTCCGACGACTTGTCATACGCTGACTTAGACACGAGATCGTCTCCRAGACTCGAAGTCTACAYTGTGCGTGRTGRGGGTTCTTTGCGCGATRAAGCGCCGGAGAGAGGAGAGATAGATGGTCTGAGGTGAGTATCAGCGACAATTAGGTCAAACTCTGACACTGGAAAAAAACTTCAGGTTTGACTTGACCATGGGAGAGGCTCGSGAATATCCGAGGTCCGCGTCATCGTGGGCCGAGGGTCCAAAAGAATATCTCCTGTCCGAAGACGAGCATCCAGATGATCCCGTTTCGGGAGGGGAAGGGGAAGCCTTGGCTAAAATCGAGTATGCGGCTTCAAACTACTACCTTTCCATCATTTACTTAGTAAAATCAGTAGCCCGGAGGTATCCAACCCTCAAGAATCGGTGCCAGAGGCCCGACAGCATGTGGCAGGGATTCCCTACTGTTCCGAAGTATCAAAACCAGGTCCCATGTCCGAAGAGGAGTAAGTGAAGGCCTTTCAAAAATCAATTTCTCCGTTCACTCGATTTATCCAACAGGCTGGGAGAGGCATTTGCCCTTTTTTCGGAACCTGCAACTGGGGGCTCTCAGCGGCTCACTACGGATTCTACAACGCCACCCTTATCGAGGTGGGGGCTAGCATTGGGGCCGGACGCCTCATTGGGAGCCCCGCCAGGCGTCGCTGAGGTGTACCACCGGGGGCCCGCGTCCGACGACTTGTCATACGCTGAATTAGACACGAGGTCGTCTCCAAGACTCGAAGTAGATGGTCTGAGGTGAGTATCAGCGACAATTAAATCAAACTCTGACATTGGAAAAAAACTTCAGGCTTGACTCGACCAAGGGAAAGGCTCGCGAATCTCCGAGGCCTGCGTCCTTTTGGGTCGAGGCACCACATGAATATCCCTCGTCCGAAGACGAACATCCAGATGACGCCGTTTCGGGAAGGGACGTCTTGGCTAAGATCGAGTATGCGGCTTCAAACCACCACCTTTTCCATCATTTACTTAGTCAAATCAGTAGCCCGGAGGTATTCAACCCTCAAGAATTGGTGCCAGAGGCCCGACAGCATGTGACAGAGATTCCCCAGTGTTCCGAAGTATCAGAACCAGGTCCCATGTCGGAAGAGGAGTAAGCAGGCCTTTCAGGAATCAATTTCTCCGTTCACTCGATTTATCCAACAGGATGGCAGAGGCTTTTGTCCTTTTTTCGGAACCTGCAGCTGGGAGCTCTCAGCGGCTCACTGCAGTTTCTGTGGGAACACCCTTGTCAAGGGGGGGACTAGCATTGGAGCTGGAACCCTCATTAGAAGCCCCGTCCCGCGCCACTGAGATATACTACCGAGAGCCCGTCTCGGGTGGAGAAGCAACACRGTCCGAAMCTAGGTAAGTCAACGGATTGTCAATGATGCATTTTCGGTGTTCACCTGCATAAAGCGAAAGGAGGGAAACATATGCCATTATACCAGAATATGGATTTGAGCCTTCCCCTGTTGCAGAATCTGTTCAAGGCGCTGCAGCACGAGGAGAATTGGACCAGGACCTAGGACCCATGCCCGAAATATCCAGGGGTCCCACAGAAATAGCATATTTTCCAGATACCCCCCGATCCGAAAGCRCCACGCCCTCGCTCGAAGRCTGGCAAGAGCCCGACACYGTGGACAGTCTCTGGCGTGYGGRGCSCATCGAGGTRCCCAKAGGGGAAGAGACAGTTGCGTCCGATCCTGAAGAAGGATTCCTTGCCTTAAGTCATAGCAGGATTAGCCCAGGAGGCTCTGGATCATCTCGGTCAGAACAYAAATTCATTATGAAACCAKCTTGTCGTGCTAAGACTTAAAACCACTTCTTTTGTGTACAGTCCCSTCAGCATCATCTCGGAYACCTCRTTTATAGCACCCAGCCTCTTCGAAGAGGAAGCAAGCTCGTCGGATGCCCTTATGAACCATGACTGCATCGCATGTGGCGACGATCTCAGTAGTACTTCCCTGGGAGCACGTTTACGGGCCCCATGCGGGCACTCATATTGCCAGGCGTGCGTAGGAAACCTCGTGGGTGCATATATGCAGCAGGAATCTTTGCACCCCCTCGGGTGTTGCAAGACCCCGATCCCGCTCTTCAAGRTCAGRCCKCTCCTTAGCCCTGATGAGTGGACCCTGTTTTGCGAAAAACGTGTYGAATATATCACTCCGCAAAAAAGGCGTATCTACTGTGCGCAAAAGGATTGCGGGAAATTTATTAGGCTTCGAACGAGCGGGGTACAAACARGCGGCACAGCAAGATGTACTGCTTGTTCATCATCGACTTGCTTGAAATGCAAAGAACTCGATCATCCGGGAGAGGAGTGCGGGGAGAACAAGAATATAAATCTCCTAAAGGAGCTAGCCAAGGAACAGGGTTGGCAGACGTGCTCGAACTGCCATCGGATTGTTGAGAGGATAGATGGGTGCTTGCATATGACCTGCCCATGTGGCTTCGAGTTTTGTTATCGCTGCGGTGAGAGGTTTAATGGCCCAGGGATTAATTGTGGGCATTGAATCTGGGACTAATATGTATGTATACTTGCACATTGTACTTGACGAAGATATCGGTGGTTGTCGTCCAGCGGCAATTTGTGTTAGGGTCATGGTTTCGTTCAACAGCTTGGCAAACTTGGACGGTGTCTATCATTCGTTTTGGGTAGTGTTATGGATCAAATCGAGGAAAACATTTTAGGGTAACTCCACGTTCCAGACCCTCTTGCGCGCGGCTGTCGTCACATGCTAGTATATTCTACTAGCGTTTAACTCTCGAACCTTCGAATTATAAATACCTGGGACGCTGCGCRACGGTCCTGTTGGTCCTACAATTAACCCCTTGCCYCTCTACCACATGGATCTACAATTTGAAACTGAAGAGCAGGGCATCACCAACGCCCAACGGGCACTCGATGARCTCCGAGCTTTCCTCAACACCGGTGGAGCTCTGGATCTGCAACGATCAGCCTACGGGCCTGAAGATAGGGACTTTGCTCTTCGWACCCAATTKGAGGATCTCGATGATATGCTGAGAACGATCGCTGATTCTAGATTGGCGAGGACTTTGGTTGAGGACGAGCAAGAGCGGGWGATGATGGRSGATAATGGGAGTGTTGAGATGYTGAGGTTTATTGTGACCACGGCGAGGGATGTTATGGCGTCGGAGACTTATTTTCAAACTCTGGGGTTGGATGGTGATGCCCATAGCGATGAYGACGACCCAYTGGAATACGCAGATGATACGGGCCYGYTGGCGGGACCATCGAGGTTAGTACCATCACCTTGCAATACGATGAGTCTYAGGGTCCGTTGGAAGGRTTAGCGATTCRTCAGCTGGTAGATATAACCTTCGGCCACGCAAGCGAGGGCCAGAATCGATCACCAGGTAAAAAGACCGTTGCACGTCCTCGAGCAAATGRTTTCTGAAGATTCGATGAGCAGACACAATGGCACTGTCACCCCGGGCTCACAATCGAAGAAGTTCAGGAAGGAGCCAGCTCCAKCYTGYACCGCATGCACCGAAATGCTGGGGACGGCTCCTGGCAGACTGGAGGCGCCTTGTGGGCACTTTTACTGCGGAACGTGTACGCAGCACCTCGTGGAGGCRTACGCAGCGCAAGGGGTGCCAACAGGTCTTCTCCAATGTTGCCCAAGCACGCAGGAGCCTATATCCGCTCTAATCGTCCGAAAGTTCATCAGTGCTGATTTATATGAGACTCTTGAGGAAAAGTTGTCAGAGGCCAATACACCGCCAGACGATCGGATCTACTGTCCGCAAGAGAACTGTAGGCGGTTTTTCAACCCGGACAGGATTACCCCTGCTGCGAGGAACGCGGGCACCATTGTATGCCAGAACAGGGACTGCCGGGTGTTGGTTTGTTTGCGGTGCAAGACGTTAGCGCACCCCGGGGTTGATTGCGAGACGAGGATGGATGATATCCAGGCAACGGATATACGAARRCAGTTYGGCTGGGGAAGGTGTCCACGATGCCGATTCGTTGTTGAGAAAATATCGGGATGTAATTCTATGGGGTGTGTATGCGGATCCAGTTTCACCTACTCCGTATCCTAGGCAGGTTTTTTTTTTCGAAATAGTTTTGTCGCTTTCCTTTTCGTCTTTTCGTTTTAGCTTTAGCTCCCGTAACGCATGTATGTCCGCAGTGTCTCGAAGCGCCGAAGAAGGTTTAAACACCGCTGTCGGCATCTAATGTGACGCTATAAGAGCCTGGGAGAGGCTCGCGGGCTCCTTTGTTATAGGGACACCCTTCTTCTTTCCGTTCCTCTCCGCCGGGCCTCGCATACCACTGGTACCATGTACTCACGCAACCCGTATATAGGAGCATCATCGTCGATGCCGTCCGCGGCGCCATCACCGTCTGCGGTCGCATCGATGAGTGGTGCATCTACATTCGGCGGGTCAGTTGTATCCGATGCCACGATCTCGACCACTGGCGGCACCGATCCCAATACGGATGCCCTCATTGCACAATTGCTCTACAATGATCTCCAGGAACTCCTTGATACAAGGAAAGGCAAGGCGCGTGCAGGTGCACCCTTGAGCGATGCAGAGTATGCGCTGCAGGTGCAATCAGMGCAGCTTGAACAGATGTTGACTGAGATGCGGGACGTTCAAATCGCGACGGGTTTGAGCAGGGCGCTTGGTGCTGACAGGGATATAATCCATGCGTTGGCGTTGGATGAACGGGTTGCACAACAGGATCGGGCTGCGGCGTTGGCTTTGTCGCAGGGTGGTGCGCTGCCTCCGTTGACGAAGGAACAGAGRGCRRTGGAGAGGGGGGTTTCAAGGGACGACRTGCTTATGTATGAATATTGCTTGGGTTTGATGGTCGTGTAGCTCGTTGACGCTTTCGTCCTACAGGTCTGATGATATTCTTACGGCCCTCTCCCCCGACTTCAAGTCGACTCCCCTCACTCTTGACAAAGGGTGAGTGTTCCACTCTGTGCTCCGCACTTTTTTTTCCATGACAGTCTGATTTACCCTGGCTTTTAGAAAAGGCAAGGCCACGGTGTTCCAAAGTCCTTTCACGGCCTCAACCTCCCAGCCGATCAAGTTATTTGGCTTTACTTTTGCACCTCCGGTTGAGCGGTAAGATAGACATCCTAAGGACTRTRCATRGATCCAACTGATCTCCTTGCAAAGTCCCAAGTGTGTCAGCTGCGACGACAGAATTCCCCCAGGGAGGTTTTCCCTAAAGGCGCCGTGTGAGCACCACTACTGCGCCGACTGTTTGGCCTCGCTCGTGCGCGCGGCTACGTCCGACGAGAGCCTGTTCCCTGTCCGATGTTGCAGGAAGAACATTCCCACGGAAAGCCTGACCAAAGTCCTTGCGCCCTCACTTCTCAACTTGTTCCAAAACAAGAGCCGCGAGTTTGGCACGCCTGCTCAGCTACGCGTCTATTGCTGCACTCCAACATGTTCAGTTTTTCTCGGTGGTGCCACAGCCGATCGCTGGGACTGGGCCGCAGTTGACGACTTCTACTGTGACAAGTGTCAAGTCGGGACATGCACCTACTGTCGTCAACGTTCGCATCCAAACGACAACTGTCAGCAGAATACCTCCACTCAGCAGGTACGTGATTTYGCGCGTGCACAGGGCTGGCAAACGTGCCCTTCATGCTCGCGGGTCATTGAGCTGAGCTTTGGCTGCAACCATATGACGTGCTACTGTGGGTATGAATTTTGTTATGAGTGTGCGRCGAAGTGGAAGAAGTGTGGGTGTAAGCAATGGGAGGAACACCGGTTGTATGCAACGGCGGAGGCTAGGATGGAGAGGGAACTTGGTGAACAGGTGAGGACTCAGAGACCGGAGGTGTTTGAGAGGGAGGTGGAGGCGTTTGCGCAGAATTTGAGGGTGAACCATGATTGTTACCCGAATCATCGCTGGAGGGGACATGGGCCTGGAATGTGCGAGCAGTGTGGAATGTACATGCGGGTCTTCCTGAGGGTGGGTTGTTTCGTTTGGTCCTCTCTCTTTTTTTGGCGGTTGCTAATTTTGTGGGGGATATAGATGTGCAAAGACTGCAGGCTTACGGTTTGTCGGAGGTGCTCGAACAATCGGCTCTAAGTCATGTGCTGGACAAGCGGGCCTTGATGGCCAGCCCTGATGTCCTTATAGTTGACGAGATATAAGACCTGAATATATATGCTCTGAACTCTGAACAAGGGTGGAGGCTACGAAAGCATGTGCAATTTGATCCAATGCCAGTTATACACGAATAAACGTTTTGGCCGGTGAGATCGAATCATAGGTGGATGGCTATCTGYGTGCCTGAGAGTGTGGATAGTTGGATATGGTGATGGGCAGTGGGTGTGCAGTCTAAAGTTAACTTGCTGTCTGCTCTGGAYCCATCTTTCGGTTCGGTCGGAAGACATATCCCTTAGCCGAGTAGTTTCCCGAGCGGACATGGCGGCAGAGATTCTTTTGTTCTTTTCTGGCGTATCTTTGTTGGAAGATGGCAGAATTTAGCGATGTATGCGGCGAAGCTGAGGCCAAATATATTAGAGCAGTCGAACTCTTTGGACCAGGGTCTTAGCCTATGTTGCAAACAGARKTGTGCATTAACCGTGGATATGYGCACAAGTGCGATTATATGCCAAAATAACATGAAGGTCATGAACAGCGTGCTCGTTGGCTACATGAAATACTTTTGGTTTGTGGTCTAGAGGGGTAGTTTGTTAGGTATGACTATACTCCCCCGGGAAGGAAGGAGTGCATATACATACCACCCTGACGGCTCAAACTTGACCCTTCCGTCCCGTTCTCTCCTTCCGAGTCTCCGCCTCTTCGCGCTTCTCTCTGCAACCTCCGAATCGTCAGCACCTTTTACCCGTGTTTCTTCTTCTTCTTCGTCTGCCTTTGACGCAATTTCCTCACTTACAGCCGCAACGATGCCCAAGCTGACCAGCCGACCGCCAAAGCCGAGTATGCTGCCRGTAATGCACGCGACGCCGCAAAAGACATACACGGGAAATGCAGTCTCAAGGAGCCATGCGAGAAAGTGATAGGGCGTAAAGAGAGTGAGTGTGAGGAGGATAGAGGCAAAGGTGGTGATGGGTGCGAGGAGGTAGGTGATGGGAGCGAGAAGGAATGTCCAGGGGATGGAGGTGACGAGGCGGGTGGTGAGATGGGTGATGAAGTGGAAGGATTTGGASAGGTACGGGAGGAGAAGGGGAAGGGCCGGGAGGGATGTTGGTGTGGGCGTCGGTGATGTGCTCATGTGGACAGAGATCACCCAGCTGAGTGTTTTGGCGTTTGTTCTGCTGATGGAGGGGGGGATGTGCGGTGACACGTGACGTGGGATATTTGGAAGACGATGGGGATCAGTCGAGTAAGGCACAGCGAAGAAGGCCCCTGCTTGTGCTGAATAGCGGGCCTGTGGAGCCCTTTAATTTACACAGTTGCGAGGTTGCATGTATATGCTTTTTAAGTGTGCAAGGGTGATGGGGAATAGTGGGCAGCGGGTGAAATATCTGATCGGTTTCCCTCCGGCATTTCAAATCATTTTATTACGGAGAGACTTCCGGATAAGGCAGCGACGGAATTTGAGCGTTATAATCTTGGCAAGGGCTGCTGTTGTTGGGCGTCACCTCTCCGTTTTTGCTCACCCCATGTTCAGACACACCCTCACCAGGAGAGATGCCTTCCTCATCCTCCTCGGCGCCTCCTCCATGCATCTCTGGTCCGTTCTCTTCAGCGACTCTCCCCCGGACCATTCTATCCTCGTCGACCCCCAGCTCTACGCAGCGCAGGAACACCATAATCCTGACGTCCACCCCGCCCTCGAAACCGTGTTCAAAACCATCACCGAAACGACCACTGTATCACAGGCTATCACTGTGACTGAGACTGTGCCTCCTTCGTCCCCGACTGGTGTATCGGACAGTGAGGGCACTCTTGGCACCGACTTGCCATTCACATCTATTATCGCCCACGCACCGGGTTGGACACTCTTTAAGAATTTATACATGTCTAATGGGACCCTGTACATTCTCACTCCAAAGCCAAAAAAGTTTCCCGAGATCCGGTTGATGACCAGTAGTGGTCTGCCCGCCAATGACAAACCAGGGAATAGTGATGCACGCGAGCCATCCAGTGCTCATATGGATTTTATTACGCCCGACGACGCGCTTGAACGATGGGGTTGGAATATTGGAAATGAGGAGAGGAATAGAGTGTGGGCTGTGGAAGGAAATACCGTACGTCCATTCCGTTTTTTTTTGCATAAAAACCCAAGCCTGGTGGTATCACTCACCGCCCCCATTTTATTATTAGCTTCTCTTTAATGACCCATCTCAGTTCCTGCGCCATTATTACCATCTCGTCGCCGAGCTCTTCTTTGGTGTACAAGCCTTCTGGCATGGCGCATTTTCTCAGCCAGAGAAAACAACACCACAGCAAACAGCCCAGCAACTCGCATTCTCATCTTCGTCCTCCTTCCACCCCGCACCACCGCGAATTGACCGCGCCATATTCGCACATAGTGACGCTGACGGCTGGAGRGATGGCCCAGGSTTCAACTCGTATTTTCTCCGAGCTGCCTTTCCKTCCCTCACCGTTGAGCATGAGGAGGACTGGGGAGACCGAATCCGAGCGACCAGCGCTGGCGATCGAGCGTGGAGGTTTCCTGTGGTGCTGCTCACGGAYCGCAGTGCGGCACACAGGGGTAGGGCATGTGGTAGTTTGACCCAGCGTACGGCYGCGGAGGCCTGGGAAGGCATGAGGAAGTTGGGTCAGTTGAGGGGGAGGCATGTGGGTGCTTGGTGGGAACCTGTCCGAAGTGCYATTTGGGAATTTGCTGGTGTTGCTGGAGACCCGATGAAGGCTAAGGAGATACGTACTCCGAAAGAGGATCTTGTTATACCCGGCACGGGCGACGGTGATAATGAGGTTTTGAATGGGGTTGGCGTGGAGGCGCAGAAGTATTTGGAAATGCCGGARAAGGTAGTGATAACTTAYATCTCTAGGCARGGAACGAGAAGAAGGAAGTTGATTGATGAGGATCACGATGCGTTGGTTGAAGCGTTGRCATCACTAGCGAAGAGGAAGAACCAAGARGCAAAKGAGGATAAGACGAAGAAGGAATGGGTGTTCAACCTTGTAAARGCGGAAGAAAAGTCCAARGACGAGCAGATTATGATTGCTGCCGACACAACAGTGAGTTCTTGTCCGCTTATTGGCACTCATTTGCAGGTTTTACGATGGCGGCTTTGTAGATCATGCTTGGCGTGCATGGAAATGGGCTCACGCATCTCGTTTGGATGAAACCTTCAAGGATATCGACCGTGATTGAAATATTCGTCCCTGGAGGATTCGCRCATGATTACCAGTGGACGGCTCGGGCTCTTGGAATGGCTCATTTTGCRGTTTGGAATGATACGTGGGTCTCTTTTTTTTTCTATTTTCAGCCATAGTAAAGCTGATCACGAACTTTAAAAAAGCCACTATACACACCCCAATAAACCTAAAGTTGATTATCCGGATGRCTTCCAAGGGGATCAGATTCCTGTTTATGGACCTGCGGTTGCAAAATTAATCGAGGATCGGGTGGAGGGAGTCCTATAACGCCCTCCAGATATTTATCTCATTTACTTTGTTTAGTTCAGTCGGGKWTTTTTTTGGYTTGTATTTTATTATCATTTATGGGGTAGGTTAAGYASTWCTATCTCTCAAACTCGATTTCACCCTACTTGACAAATTTATCTTCTATATATGGTTCGGTTTCTTGGTCGTTTTTAGATACATTTTGTAACAAGTTGTTGTGTTGAGCACTTTATTTGGTCCATKRGCTCTTGCCAAACACGAGCTGAAATTTCCGCGTCGCAAGGCGCGTTCGTTCCGTGTAGGTAAAACRACGCCCATGCTCACCCGCACACTCTTCCGCACAAAAGCGGACTCWTCTCTCCTCTCCCTCCTCTCTCAACATCCACAATCGAAAACACGATCAATATCTCAACCACAACTACCAACACCAATCCAAACACGCCTCAAATCCTCCTACTCCCCCTCACCCTATGGCCGTACACACGTCTGGAAACGTCGCCTGCCGACGCTGCCCAACCCGATAATACCCAAATTCCCACAGATGGTGGTGCGTTCAGATGGAACGTCGTTCGTTCACTGGACGACGTCGCCCAAGTCGTTGATTCGGTTGACGAGGGATACGACGAATAATCCGGTGTGGAATTTGGCGAGGTGGAGTGGGGGTGGTGCTGGGGGTATTGAGGAGGAGGGTGGGAGTGTTGGACGATTGGGGAGGTTTGGGAGGAAGTTTGGTGGTGTTGGTGGTGTTGGTGGTGGTGTTAGTGGTGGTCMTGTGGGGAAGAATGAGGGTGGGGGTGGTGAAAGTGAGGGGGATCAGAAGGTGGAGGATGGGATGGGAGGGTCGTTGGATGATGTTTCTTGGTTTGAGGAGATGGCGCAGTTGACGGGAGAGGATGGTGGTATGCTGGGTAGGAAGAGAAAGGACAAGAAGAAGTGAGGTATGTATGTATGGTAGTTATTCTTTTYTWMYTTGTTGAGCAAGGTGCTGACATTGCTCTCTCGCCCGCCCAGTAGGCGTTTAATTATTTTTACTTGCTGCTCCCTTAGAGACGTGCACCCGCGTTCATCCCACATGAGCGCTGTCAAGGTTGGCGTTATGACCGCTATAATTTTAACATAATATATGCGCTTCTCGCTTCCCTCAAGCCGACGAAGAAGTTTTTCTGTTGACGTGAACTGCTTGGCAGTCTGTAATGAAGAGTATTATTCGCGTGTCTGGATCTCTACCCCCTCCCCCCTCCCAAGTCTTTTGAGGCAGCCGCGGGCGCAGATTTTCCGACCACTGTTATGTATTCTACAAACAAGGCCCAAAGCAAAATTGGGCTCCGAGCCAGGGCGGGAAATTTGAAACCCTCGAAGCGCTTGTTTGTTCCGAGTGTGGCCCATTGATGGCCTGCATACATATACCATATCGAGCTTAGGTCCCCTCGGTATTTCAAACTAGTCCTTGATATACATATACAAGGGGGGGAAGGGGGTGGCTTGCAATTTTGCACAGGTTACCAAGTTACCCTCCCCCTCCCCCAACTGATTCTACTCGCCTGGAGTAGATATCCCCGTCGCTCCTTATCTCAAGTCACTCTTTTGGAAGAAAAAATGTTTGGTGCTGCTCGTGTTGCTGCTCTCCTCTCCCTCGTTGTTGCTTTTTCGACGTTTAGCTCCGCGGGTGCCGCGGGAGTTGTGAAGAATTGTGTGAAGCGGGGTCATGCTGCGTTGACTTTTGTGCGTCTCTCTGTATTTCTGGCTGAGGCTTCCCGGGGCTTATATGATTGGTGGTGAATAGGACGATGGTCCTTCTGCTCAGTATACGAACAAAGCTGTCAAGATATTAGAAGATGCTAGGGCCAAAGGAACCTTCTTTGTCAGTGAGTAATGATATTTATAAGGCGTGGACGAAGTGGCTAAGAGTCTGCGTGGAGATGGGAAGAACTGGGGCTGTATCTATGACAAGACGAGTGTTGATATCTTGAAGCATGCGTATAGTGGAGGACATCAGATCGCTTCGCATACTTGGTCGCATAAGGATCTCACTACCTTGTCTCCATCCGAACGTTTGTGCTTTTTACTTATTCAGTCTGGCAGGGCAAACGTAGCTGACTTTTTCTTTTCGATAGTTGAGCGGGAGTTGAAGGATACCCATGGTTTGTTGTTTCGTTCATAGAGATGAGGAGATGATGCTAATCTTTGGGTGGTAGTCGCTATTGAGAGAATCACTGGAGCTAGTGTCGCATTCATGCGTCCGCGTAAGTGTTTTTAACACTTCTTGGATGCTATTTCGAGGTTTGAGTTTGATATATAGCTTATGGGACTTACAATGACACGGTGGTCGCGGCTGCTGCAAAGCTTGGTGAGACTGTGACTATCTGGGACTTTGAGTATGTTTTGTTCTTTTTATATGCTTCCATGTACCGGCGTTTGGTGTTAACTTGCTTTAATAGCTCTGGGGATTCTGTGGGCGTTAGCGTCGAGGATCAGAAAAAACGCTACGTCGAACTGGCTCGGCAGAAGCCGGCTAATGTGCTKTCGCTACAACATGATGTGCATGGTACGTGTCCTCTATCTCAAAGTCATTGAAATGACGACTTATAAGCCACATCCCAGGGACCTCAGTGTATGCCCTTCTGGTTTCTCCCGAGATATTCATGTATTTATTTATTTTTCACAGCGAAGAAGTTTTACCSGTCGCGATCCGGGAACTCAAACGTGCTGGTTACAAGCTCGTCACCGTTGCGGAATGYCTTGGTCAATCGCCATACCAGAGGACTGGGAAGCCCAAGCCGAGGACGGTGAGTTGATATGCTTTGTGTTATTTAAGCACGCGGGGTTATTGATAAGTTTGATGGGCATTTTGTAGCAAGATTGGCATTGCTGAATGTTGGATTAACGCATATAGTCATTCATTTATATTCGGGGCTCTTTTGTTCTCTTTTTTATTAGTTATGTTGGACAGTATTTGGGTTTGCAGTATGATACAATGGGATTATATATAATGTTGACCAAATGGTTTGAGGCTTCAGGGGCTTATAGGTAAGGTTTATCATGGTGCTTTTGGATTTAGAAAACGGCGGCGTTTACGGAGCTTAATCCTGTTGTTATGCATCAGCGATTTCCAACCCGTTCCACACGATATTTATGGCACAGGCTAGGTGTAAGTATCGGTCGACTCATGCGAGGAGGTCATTCACCTTCCAGGCATCGGGAATAAGATCAGCCTCTCATTGCGTTGTTGTAAGCGCTAAACGTCAGGCGACGAGGTTAAGAAAGGCTATTTGCTATTAGATTATGCTGCCTGTAAGGAGGGTAATATGCTCAAGCTTATGGAGATACAAAATTGAATTGAAATATTGATCAACCCGGGCGCTCCTATCTCATTGTATAATACACTCGATAATATAATCTGATAACAGAAGTTTATCAAGAGGGGTCTCGATCACAAGGCGAGTATGGCCAAGGCATTGCGTAGAACGTAGTCAATAGTTCTCCCGAGAGAAGTAATAACCCTGGAGCCACGTGACCCTGAACATGCAAGCTCTCAACACATCTTTATTACGCCCATCATCTCGGCTGCAGGGACCTTTTGAGGTACATTCTCCCATCCTCGTCGATAGAGCGTAGCACATGCTCATATTTTCATCAGATAAGGGCCACCGGTCGATGGCCGATAATCATCCGGCCTTTCTACCCCTATAGTCCAAGGCCCCGGCGTGTTCTAGAGAAGGCGTCTGCTAGCTAGCAGTCCCTGTCCTATACCCCTTAATCGGAGAGAGAAGGTATTTGGTTTACCGGTCCCTTAAGAAGCTTGAGCTTATATGCTTGGTCACCTTTAYCAGATAGGCGGATCCATATACCCTTGTTGACAGTGTTGTGCAAAAGCCTACCCTTCCCCCCATCTCTTCATCATGTCAAATCCCGCATATGGAACGATGCCAATGTTTGAGCCCTCGAGGAATGCAGCGGCAGGTGGAAGTGGCAGCGGTTTTATTGCACCACCACCCGGAGCGAGTCAAGGCGGCGAGCCTGGCCACTATGACCCTTTCGCGGGATATGGGAGGCCCGCTAATCAGAGGTCCGTACGCCCTCAAAGGTTCCTCCTTTTTGCACTTTTAACGCTTATCGAAAGCACCTCTAATGCTTGGCCCTCGATGTCTTCAAGTCAGTCCCATTATCCATCCTGGTATAACCAACAACAATCGGCCCCTGCCCCGCCGCAGGGGCAAAGCCCTTGGACATATGCCCAATACCCCCCGACTCCACCCGTCGCTATACCTTCTAACGCACCTGGCGCACCATTTACCCCTGTAACACCCACGAATCCCAATCAGTGGTCCCCTTATATAAACCCCTATCAACCTCCGCTTGCATCAACGACRGCCCATTATCCCCCATGGTCCCAACAACCGCACGCACARATYTCTAATATATACGCCGATGACCARCCGATAACTATGAGCGTCTTCAACGGCTCGGCAAATGCGGGAATGCCGAAAAAGTCGGCCCTGAAACGGACAAGTTCGCAAAAGGTCAGAAGACGGTCGTCAGAGTTTGAGGCTACGAMTATGCAAAGATCGACATCGACTGGCTCGGGCTTTGGTCATCATGGCTATGCATGGCCGTCACTTGCGCAAGCGGCACATGTACCGGGGTATACACAGAGCGATTCCTACGATGAAAGGAATCTCGCACGTAGRCCACGAGATTGGAGGGCGGATTATTATCCTAAACAAGGAATCTCGTCATATTTGCCTAAAGTTGGCAAAAATCGTTCAGATGTTCCAGGTAYGTTGACTYGTGATCTTCTTCAGACAAWTACTCATACACCGTGCAAAGAGTATGTCGACCCTGTCAAACGCACGATGCACCCCTTGCTCGTATACTCCACCAATACACCCCCAATCTCTCTTAATCTGCGATTGAATCCACTCGAGCACGGTGTCCTCAACTTTCCGAACCTGACAAGACTCCACAACGAGATTGATTTTGCACAGCTCGCCACTTCTCCTCATAGTCAAATGCTTAGACTATATCATCCTCGACTACCGTGGTATGTCGATGTGCATCAATCGCATCCAAATGGAGTGACGGTGTTTGACGTAATTGTGCAACTGAGTCGGCAGATGCTGACGCCTATCCTTGGTCGGCATTATTACAATGAAGTCCTGGATGACGCAGATCGGTTGGTGTTGGCGAAGACGTTCGGGGAGAGAGTAAAGGGGAAGCCTGAAGATATCAACAAAGGGGTGATGCAGGTTGACTTTTTGGGCGAAAAGTTTATGTTGGAAGGGTTCATCCGGGGCAAGCAGGGAATGTGGGAAATTAGAACAAGACGGCCGGATTGACGGTCCTTTGTTGYTATTTCCTCGGCGTTGGTTTCAGGCGCTAATGAAGTGCCATGTATCATTAAGCGGTTTCCTTGTTTCCGCTCTTTCTTGGTGAGTCTCCACCCGACTATCAAAGTCTCTGAAGTGCCCGGAGGGCTTACAATATTCTTCTCCTTTTGAATTGACAGAAAAACTTGCTGCATCACCGTACTTCTCGGTCATCTTGTACCACTCTCACCATCTTGCTGTGCTCTTTCACCACATTCCTGCCATCATCAGTTTCCTCGAACTCAACCTGCTATAGTATCGTCTCCAAATGTCACTTTCTTTCCCTCGTTTGCTCTGTGTGTTAAGTAAGCTCTCCAGTCAGAATAGTCGAATCATACTTCAGCATTGTTTCCTTCCCTTTAAATATCACACGTCTTTATTTCGACCACGTATTTTTAGGGGTTTCATGGCTCGGGATAGTGCATCCGCATGTTTTCCCTTTATTGACAGGAACAAGACACCGACGTGACATTACAACCTATTTGCAGAAGGTCCTCGGCTAACTGGTGACTGATGATCGCTATAACAATCAACCTCCGCCCGTGTCATAACCATGCTGATGACTGAGGGAATACATTGGGAGGAGCACCGCGTGCCTCTACTGAATTTAATAGGCCCAACTGCGAAAAATTCTCCTGGGGACAAAAAATGATTGATGTCCTTGGGGATTTCCCGCGGAGCGGTAGTGGCAAGTCATGGCAGAACAGACGGTTGAAGCGCAGGCACGGAGGACCATCACTGTGTTTGTGGTGGAATATCAAAGCTGAGCTCCGCCACAGGAACATGCAAGCGAAAAGTATTGTCGCCTGCAAAGAGGAAGAACCTTTGAGGCACTCCAAGGGGGTGGCAATCATGGACCGGGAAGTGGGTTACCGGACTTCTCGGTGCGGGATCATCAAGCGATCAAAAGGGGTTAACAATCAGCGAGAGAGCAAGTGATGGGTACATCCTCTGGCTAACACACTTGTTTCTCACTAACCTACTACTTCCTGCCTGTCAGGAGTCAAGGACAGGATTGTAGTAACGTGTGATTAAGTCCCTCCCACACGCCCCACGGTCACCGTTTCACTGAACACAGTTCTTTTCCGCCGAAAGACTCTTCCCCCCCCACCTATGCCACCGCTTTCAACGGCGCAGACTGCGCTACTAATACCAGCCACGACATCAGCTGAAGCAACCGACCGGCTCACACAAATGTCACTTGCGTATATCCGGTTCTCGCTATGATCTCCTTTCGGTTAGGTGTGATGCGACTTCCCTCAAATACTAGCCGATTGTTTGGTTCTATGTCGCTAACCGCGATACAGGGTCTACAGAAGCATTCAACTCCTCACCAAACCCACATGCCCTAGTGATATATCCCCTTCGATTGATCCAGACCTCRCCAGAAAAGAACCGGTAAGGCATTGGGTATTTATACGTCCGTGATGGTGAGCTTTACCCCCCCCATTTTTACTGCCATATAAATTAATCCTTTCCTATTCCCTCCCCTCTCCCGTCATGGCAATGATGTCTCTCATTCGCAGTTTACTGCTCCTAGTGGCCCTGGGGGCACCCGCCGTCCTTTCTGACACATTTGAGAGCGCTTCGGCCTTACCCACTACCAACGACTACGACTTTGTTATTGTCGGAGGTGAGTGATAACGTACCCCCCCTCCCTTTATTATTTGCCCCTGACTGACGTACTATGGGGCTTTTAGGTGGAACTGCGGGGAGTGTCCTTGCTAACCGTTTGACTGAGAACCCAAAAATTAAAGTTTTACTCATCGAAGCTGGTATTCCGTGAGTTTGTGGATAAAACGTGCCAAAGCGATTATGATGAGCCCTTACCATGTGGGCGCGTAGAAACAATGATGTGGACCTTCAGGTCCCATTGCTCTGCACTCGTCTAAACCCGTTCACACGATGGGACTGGAATTATACGACCGAGGTCATGCCCGGTCTGGACGGCCGAACCCTTCCCTACGCTCGTGGATATACCTTGGGAGGGAGTTCTTCAATTAGTGGGTCCATTCCCTCTGCGTGACGGAATCAATAAGCTAAATCTGGYTACCAAAGACTTCATGGCATACACCAGGGGATCCCGGGAGGACTATGATATGATTGCCAAGATCACTGGTGATAATGGATGGGGTTGGGATTCAATGGTCAACTTCTTCAAGAAGGTGAAAGAGCTCTGCGCCCAATTTCTAGACTCAACGCACCCTAACTTTTAAATTCAGGGTGAAACATTTGTCCAACCCCCCGACCACCATAGCACAGCGGGCGAATTCAATCCCAGTACTCAYGGGACTAATGGACCTCTGTCTGTGAGCTTACCGGCGCCCCTCTTCCCGACGGACAATATCGTCCTCCAGGTCACCAAGGATCTGCCACAACAGTTCCCCTTCAACCTTGATATCAACTCGGGCAACCACATTGGTATTGGTTGGTTCCCCTACACCCTTCTCAACGGCAAGAGGTCAAGCTCCGCCACCGCTTACCTCGCTCCATCGTTTGCCAACCGCAAGAACCTTCACATTCTCTTGCGAACTCGTGTCCTGAATCTTACTTATACCAAGACCAAGACTGGGCTTGATTTTAGGACCGTTAAATTTGCCAACGCACCCGGTGGTAATGTTACATATCTAAAAGCCCCCTAATCGTTCTTACCGTGTCCCATCTTCTTAGGCCAAGTATTCAGTGTGACCGCCAAAAAGGAAGTCATTCTTTCTGCGGGTTCAATCAACACCGCCCAGATCCTCATGAACTCGGGCATCGGTGACCCCATTCAGTTAATGCAGAACAAGATCACTCCTCTGGTCCCTCTTCCCTCGGTCGGAAAGAACGTAACTGACCACCCTCTTTCGACTCTTCACTACAAAGTCAGCTCGACCGACACCTTGGAAAAGCTCGCTGATCCCGCTCTCATGGCTGTTCAACAACAGCTGTGGGCTGCCAACGGAACTGGATTGCTCGGTGGTGTCTTCTCAAACCAGGTCGGATTCGTGAGATTGCCGTCCAGTAATAGTCTCCTCAAGAGCAACCGAGACCCCGCTGCCGGACCTAACACCGCCCACTTCGAACTCTTGTTCACTGTAAGTTAAACCTATTCTTTTGGCGTGTGGCCCCTGTACTTATGTTGTGCGCCAGAATGGTTTCTTGGGTCCCCCTCCTCCATCTGGGAATTTCTTCTCCATCACGGCTTCGCTGATGACCCCTACTGCTCGTATGTTTCACGAGTTTCTCCACCTACAGGACGGTACTGAATCCAGGCATCTCCCTAGGCGGCTTTGTCCAGCTGAGGTCCAACAACCCATGGGACCCTCCCAAGCTGACTCCCAACTACCTCGGAACCGACTTTGACAGGCAGATGCTCCGTGAGGGTATGAAGATCGCCCAGCAGTTCGTCGCTGCGAAAGCATGGAAGGACTGGATTGTCTCCCCCGTCGAGAACCCCCAGACGGATGCCGAGATCGAAAGCCACATCAAGAAGACTGTTCAGCCCTTCTTCCACGCCTCTGGTACCGCTGCCATGTCTCCTGCCAATGCCAACTGGGGTGTCGTCAACCCAGATCTCGCAGTCAAACACGTCTCGGGTCTGAGGGTTGTAGATGCATCCGTGTTTGTGAGTACCCATTATTACTAATTTGCTGTTCTTCACTCATCATGGCGGGATTTAGCCTCATATACCGGCTGCTCATACACAAGCTCCCGTTTATGGCATCGCAGAACGAGCTGCGGATATTATTAAGAAGGCCTGGAAAATCTAATATGCGTCTTTCCGAAGTATTTCATTAGGGACAATCCTTGTTTTCCTTTTCTGTGTGAATTGATTTTGTCCGATATGGACAGGTAGTACTTTAGCCCCTTCTTCTCTTGGTTTTTGTTACCGTCTCCCCACGATCCTTTCTACGTACTTTATGAGGATATGATAATGTGTGATGCTGTGATCATAATTTAGTAGCATTTTGGTGCAATCGCACAGAACTGGTGGTAACCTAAGAGCACCCGTGGAAAAGTTAGCCACTGGTGCTCCTTAACCTCCTTACTCGTTCCGCGGGTTCAGCGCCCCGTCCTGTCTAAGGATGTCAAGTGAGCCAAAATATGCACTCTTCTAAGGACGACCTTTCCGATCGGCTTGTCAGAATAGGTCGAGTGTCTGTCAACATCAATGAGCAGGCACACCGGAGCCGAGGGTAAGTATTTGGAGCGATTCAGCCATTTTAAGTCTAGCGCTCAGTACTCTGCGTCATATGCCTCCTTAGAGCAAGAAATAGTGCTTCTGTTCCTGAGAGAGAATCAGTGTTCCTTTTATCGGGGCAGTCTTCTTAGCGTATTAAACGCTCGGCGCCACCGCTTCCTTCTTTTGATGGTGAAACATAGGCTGGTCAACATCCAGCTAAAAATGGGAGATAAGTAATGTGCTAGTAATCATGATGTTTCAAAGCCACGCCACGCCATGCCCCACCCCGCGAGCCGATCCACATGCTATCGGATTTGGGCTATTCCCCCGCGAGAACTTATCGCCACGAGGCGGTTATTTGAGGAGCATCTGCGGGTCTATTCTTGGCATCGCACTTGAAATAAAACTGTGGTGAGAGTTGTGCAAATGGGACCCTCTGCACAGTGAGCATGAGAACCAACCATGGGCATATCATCTGGCTGACCTATGTCACTGTTCCTAGGCGCTAATTCTATTCTCCAACAAATGTGTGCTAGAGGAATAAAGGACGATGCTAGCTTACATAAGGGATGCACGACGCCTACCTTCCCTTTTTGTTTTTGTTTTTGTTTTTGTTTTTGTTTTTGTTTTTTTGATCGATATTATTCTGGTCAAGCCAGCGCAGCGATAAATTTATCGCAGGCTACACCTACTTTACACATCTTCAACTTACGGCTTGTCATTTTTATTCGCCACGACAAATCCCATGCCACGGTCAAAGCTACCTACAATCCGAAATTCCATAAAAGAACTTGATGAGGAGATAACGGCGATTTCTAAAATGATAGAGAAGGCTAATAAAGAGATAAAGGAGTGCAGAAAAGAAATCAAGGCATCTTTGGGTCTCCTTTGTGGCTTCCAGGCCTGTTTTGACTAATAATTGCTATTGTTAGGAGCTAGAGAGGGATCTGGATTGTATCAAGTGGTTGGCTGAAGTTCAAGACATCTCCCGGGACCAGTTCGACCAATATGTGGAGGATCAAAAGGCCTTTTTAAAGGTCATCCAAAGGCGAAAGAATACAGAGAAAGAAAGGGTGAAAGCAAAGAAGGACATGGAGGATGTGAAAGAAAAATTCCAAAATTTGCTAAAAAAAGAGATGCAGAGGCAAAAGAAGTACAAAAAGGAGCAGAGGCAAAAGAAGTACGAAGACTGAAGGCAAAGTGGTAGCAGGGTTTTAACTAATGGGAGGTGCAGAAGCAGAAGGAAAAGGAGGAACGGGAGGAGCAAAAGTGGGAGGGATTGGGGTGGAAGTAGAGGGGACAAGTGTCAGCTGGAACCTCGGCCATTCAGACCGTAACAATGAGAAGGCAGAAACAAGATCACTGGCTGGCTCATATCCCCCGGTTACCGCTTTCTCCCTTGCAGCTTTTGGGTCTGACAACACTTGTTATCTTTACTCTGATCACAATCCCTGAGCTTTGCTATTATCTGAACGTATGCAGGATCGAGCGATTTACCAAAACCAGTAGTTGAGAAAGATGCCGTGTTGAAGTATAGATATCGGTGCTGGTACCAGGTCCCTCTCAGCCGCCCTCGATAACAAGAGATATCTCGTCGGTATAGCGAAGGTTGATGTGGCCTTGTTATGACAAGTCAATTGGGGGTGTGAGTCTATCAAGGGTGAAGTGCAGTATCCTTGCGTACGATGCAAAACACCGAGTATCTCAGGTCCCCGTTAGTTGATTATATGGCCGGGGGGTGACCTCATTAGTTGATGTAACTATGTTAGAAATATATTAAACCACTTATCAGGATAAAGGGAGGGCACTAGCAGCGCAATGTAGATATTCCGGTTGGAGATCTCATTGGTGTGCCATCGGCGCTCACACCACGCTGGGCGATTGAGAGAATCCCGCCACCACCCGACGGCATGATGCATGGCTTGGCTCCGGCCTGGGCCACGGCTTTAGCAATGGGCTAGTAATCATGATGTTTCAAAGCCACGCCATGCCCCACGCCGCGAGCCGATCCACATGCTATCGGATTTGGGCTAACCCCCGCGAGAACTTAACACCACGTGGCGGTTATTTGGGGAGCACCCGCGGCTCTATTCTTGGCTACGCACATAAAACTATGGTGAGAATTGTGCAAAGGGTCTCTCTGCGCAGTGAGCATGAGAACCCAACCATCAGTTCAAATCTAAACCGGTGGGAGGGGGATAGATGCTCCTCAACCCTTTTGCCTGATGATGTCCATCGATAGTGGCTTCCTTACTCCGGTTAGTGGGGCACGGATTGAATGCTGTACTACTGACGTGATGGCAGGCTGAATATATTACAGTCGCTATCATGCGACTTTGTCCAAATCCGAAAATCGACTTTCGGGGGGGAGGAATATTGTCGATATAGCCGCAGGCTCATTTCATAGAGTGAGGAAGAGTCGGTCTCTCAATAAGAGATCATGATTACTTGGGATAATATGATCCCAAGTTTGATTCGTACGATCCATGGGGGCATCTCCCCCCGCTCGCCTAGGGTAAATTCCGAACCCAGCCATGCACCCATCATACAGCGCAGGAAAGCAACCGGGGCCTGAGCTTGATATTCTCATCCGGACGGCAAACAGGGATACATCAAGGATATTCCGCTTCTTAGGGTTTGGGGGTCCCTTAGTTGAGATTTCGTTCATGGAACTTTGATAGTAGGCTCAAGAAATATTGAGCGGTCGCGCATCTCGCGTACAGGTAATATAACAGCACAGGCAACGTTGCTTGCACTCCGCACCCACCTTGCAGCTGGGCCAAGGGGACCTTTCCAAACCGAAACCAAGGTATAATGGGATATTTGCCCGGTGTGGCTGCTAGTAATGCGCCAACGTCTTGCAGACCAACATTTAGGATGCTAGGATTACTGAAAGGTCTTATCAAACCAAGTCAACTATCGGAGAAGACCCCGTACTTTCCGTCGGCTCCGCGGGTCAGTGCAATCTCTTCCGGGTTCGGGCGTGACTGGATCACCTCGATTGTGGCTCCGCCTTCGGTTGACCAGAATATATGAGCTGTCCTGCTTCAGTTCCGCATTCCACGTGAACTCGGCCGAGACCACGGACAAGAAACGGAACGACGACGCAAACTCCGTGCCAGGGGAATTTGATAATGAAAAGGCGAGTGGAATCAGCGTGCTTCCGGTCTCTCAATTTGAGTTAGATTGGACAGCGGAAGCTGCCAAGCCATGCACCTGTCCTGAGGGACTAAGAAGCTGAGAATAGGATAGGACTGGCAAGCAGGGGACGCCAGATGATGAACCACACGGGAGATGAACAAGACTGTTGGAATTGGCACCCGTATTGATAAGAATGTGCAACGTTGAGGGCGCGTGCCAGATTTATGTATCCCTGGCGGGTAGGCATCGTCGAAGCTTGTACGAGTCCTGCAAGACGCGGGCTGTGGTGTGATGAAAACAGCCATCATCCAACGTTATCCGCCACCAAGTTTGATTGCTGGATCAGCGTTCGTCGGCACTTGCACGGAAATTTCAAGATGCCATGTGTTTGCAAGGGGAGTTGATAAATGGAGCTGTACATTGTCTGGAGTGGCGCCGAGCCGACTTGGCGCTTTTCTTTGTGTGCCAAAACACGGGACAACAAAGCCCTCCCTCATTTTGCACGCCGCCCTCCCCCCTTTCTCAGTCAGCATTTTCGCAACAGCTCGGATATTAYTCTCCTGATTGCAGTCATTCATCATGCCTGGTGTTTGGCAGCGGCATCCCCGGTCTTCTATCTTCGTCGTGGTTGTGCTTTTCACGACACTATACCTCCTCCTTCCGATCCAGCAAGAATCGCTTGCACCGTCACTCTTTTACATGAAAGATAATGACCTACCTAATCGCATAGAACGTTCACATCATATCTATAACAAAATGCTTGAGGACCGCAAGGAACTTATCAAGAAGTTTGGGCCAACCCCAAAAGACCTTGTATTGTGCGTTATCTGTCCCGCTTAATGCGTGAAGATAAGTTCGCTGAACCCGGCCATCCAGGTTTCCGGAAGACAAGTCTCCTTGGCCGTCCTATACCGTCTGTAAGGCCTCCAGCGCTCATTGGTCCTTGGCGTTYAATTCAATGCTACGTGGCGAATAGGGGACTTCTTTCCAGCGGCCTTCAACTGCCCTCATGAAGTAGAGCGTCTTGGCGCCCTGGGTGATGGTGGAAAATGGGTCTGTGGGCTTTCTCGCGTGCGTGAAAAGCCAGRCTGCGTGGTCTACTCCTTCGGTGCGCCAGTGGCTCCCAAGTATTGTGCAGCGAGCGCTCGAAATTAACATAACATACTTCATTTAGGCATTGATTATGATTCTTCCTTTGAAGCTGATATTTTACGCAACACCCGTCACTGTCAGATCTGGGGATACGGCTACAATATGAAATCATTTGGCCGGGGGATCCCCTCTGAGAGTGCGTACCGCACACATTTCAAGGCGTTTGGTCTCGGTGGTGAGGACAATCCCAAGGACAAAGTGCCCACGTACACACTTGAGACTCTCATGAGCATGAACGGTGAGTTGCTTTCACAGGTTAGGAGGGATGTCATTCATGATTGGACTAGGCCATGACTATATCGACATTCTCCAGATTGATATCGAAAGCTGGGAGTTCATGACCCTTGCCGCCTTGATCAAGCCCTACCTCGCTAGTGGCCAACCATTGCCTTTTGGTCAACTCCAACTCGAGGTCCATCTCTGGCACAAGTCATTTGAAGAGATTTTGGAGTGGTGGGAGATGCTCGAGGCTGCTGGCTTGAGGCCGTTCTGGACTGAAGTAAGTTTGGACGCTCTTGTCATTTTCACACTTTTTCTGATTAACGACGCAGCCCAATCTGGTCTACTTGAACTACAATAAAGACTCAACCTCTGATCTCGCCGAGTACTCTTTCCTGAACGTAAAGGGCGACAACGTCTTCATCAAGGACCCGGAGAACCTGGAGCAAGAGCACCAAGTATAGTTGGTGGAAGTAGACATTTTTGAGGACGAAAAATGCGCCTTGTGCGAACCCAGATGTAGAATCAATCTATTTGTGAATTGGCATCTTAGTAGCATTATATTTTCTTTTGGCCAATCCATTGGATTTATAGCTTGTAATTACTTACAATGTTTGGAAATGGACATTCTGAAATGACGTCACCTGGTATGCAGCCATAAGCCACGTGCGTGAGTATGCAATGTGCATCTTCCCATACCCCGTGGTCTTCATCTCTGCACTTGGCCTCCGATTCGGTGGCAGCATAACCATGACAACTTACCTTTGTAATGGTATGACATGGCAAAGGTTTGTTCTTGCTCATTGTGCTGGCTCTCTTGAACTGAAAGCCTCAACAACAGGCGATAATCGTACCGATAGCTCCCCGTAGAGTAGTCCAACTGTTGACTGTGACATCACCAGACCATTAGCATTTTATTTCTCATGCGGAAACTGTTACTGGCAGCTAAAGTTGGCCATCGTTACGCCCTGAATCATCCCCATGGGTATATGATGATCGTCTGGCAGTCAGCAAGCTGGATAAAGATATGAAAACGGCGCCACTTTCTCGTGGGAAGCTCCAGCCTTTTACCCAAGTGGCGCCTCGTTGACAACCCCAATCGTCCCTACTCCTCGTTCTTACTGCGCACTGCGCCCTTAAATACCGCCTCACGCGCTTTTGGGGTGGTTCCACCTTGTTCTGCTGCCCCCCGTCGCCCACTACTGACTTTTCGTTGATTCACTGCTACTTGAACCCTTGCAATAACTCGATCACCTGCTATAGGTTTCGAAGATGGCGAAAATGTCCATTGAGATTCCGCCCATCAGGCTAGGGCTCTATGTCGCTTTGGTGCGTGGATTCACGCTCCGTTTCGCAATGATCGACCGATTTCTGTTCAGGTTTTGTTCTCCTTCATCCTGTTTTGTATCTCGTGCGCGAGGTTGGCGTACACCACACACTTGCCTTCTGGAGACACGCTAAATAGCGGGAGGGATTTCTATGGTGCGTAATTTGTTTGTTTGTTGCTGAATTTATCGGGCTTATCGTATTGAATTCCAAATGCTAGACCCGATCGTTGTGGAATTGCTGTTTACGACACTCGTTACGATGACTTGGTCCATCTTTGTGTGAGCAATGATCCGTTTTCCTGGTCAAATGTCTGCATTCTTACCGAGCTTTTRTACAGGCTATTTGCAATGTTTAAACGCTTAGAGCTTCGCCCTCTCGCCACATTTCTTGTGGAAATCATCGTCCTAGCCTTCCTCTGGCTATTCTGGATTATCGGAGCAGGTGTAGCAACGGTAGGCGCCGGTCAAATTCCATGACACGACACAATTCCCTCATTTTTTTTTTTTTGTTTCGTCAGTCTATCTGGGCAAACTTGGCTTGGTGCCAGCAATTTCAACCGTGTAGGATTCTATCCGCGCTTCTCGCGTTCGCGTGGTTGGGCTGGATCACATTGACGGTATTGCTCATTTTGACCGTGCTGTTCTGTGTTGCGAATAGTGCGCTCCATCAACCGTTGCATGGACGATATGATCCGAGGGTTAGTATGTTTTCTGCGAGAACTAGTCGGGCGTGATACCGTTTGCTCGTGCATGTACCAGTACATACCCTGTGGGGAAAGGACCTCTTGATAGGTGTTCCGAGTTGTATATTTTTAGAATGAGGTGCATTAGAATGCAGTATATATACCAACAAATATTTATAGTGTGTGCCTGATTGTTCAGCCGAAGAAGAGAAACCTGAAGTGTTCCCGACAAGAAGTGTAACGACGCCGCGTATATATTATATCGCAAAACGTCCAGTAGCCTTTCCGTAGAGCTTCCTATTAACTATCAAGAGATAACATATTTAATCAGAGCGGCTGTCCGTGTTGGAATTGTATGTCGAAGCAGGTGACCTCTGACTTTGACCACCCCTCGGTCTCCTATTACTTGATGACTATCTCCTAAGAGAAAATCAAGGGGTAGAAGTGAGACAAGAGAGCTCCGACGAATACATTCTTGCACTGTCTGGGTCCGTTGCGCCCCTTTCTATTGGAACCCAGACACTGGCGGTATCCAAAATAATTAATAATCCCGATCCAAGATTACGAGTCTAGTCGATTATTGGTTTTCAGGACTCTTGAGTAATTTGTCACGATCGGGCTACGTCATCTATCCTCTGGCTCGCAAATTTGCCAGCCGAGTAGGAGACATGGAGAAGAGAGACATCCCTCGGCCGTTATAAGTGGCTCTTTGGCTGGAAATTAAACACACCTTCCTCAGAGATCGTACATCACCGTCCAAAATGTCCAAGATTACCAGCATATTCCTCTATATATTTCTGGTACGTATTTACTGGATGCACCAGTTACGAATCAGACGCTGAGGCACTTTTCAGCTGATGGCTTCAATAACATTGCTGGGTCTCACCGCGTACCGCACGAATTACACCAGGCGGCTGGACTCATTCGACATATTGACACGCCGTCGGCATTTCTACAGTATGTTTTTATAACTGTGGCATCCCTTCGTCCCCTCACATTCACGTCTTTTCCAGATCCGACTGTAGTTGAATTGCTAGTGACGAGCATCTTTGCTATTCTCATCTCAATTGCGATGTATGTACCATCACTGCAACCAAGAAGTCTCACCTCAATTTTTTGCTCTGCAGGATCATCATGCTCGCCTCTTTTCCTGAGAAGAGGGGTTCCCTTGGAGAGATCATCTCCCTCTTCGTCATCTTCGTTATGTTCCTCGTCGGCGCAGCCATATTTACGGTAAGATTTGATGTGCTCCGTTTTCCTTGCCGAAACCATTGACCTACCGCTTTCCGCCCAGTCCGACTTTAGCAACCTCGCATGGTGTCGTGGTTTCAAGGCTTGCCGCGTCCTCGAGAGTATCAAGGCATTTTCGTGGATCTGTTGGGGGTTGGTGGTACTCTTATTCGGCCTCGCCATATATCGTTACGCAACAAAAGATCGCGACCGCCCTTCTCATGGCCACCAATATCCGGAGACTCGTGCGGCCCCTACCGCGCAGCCCGTCACAACATCGACCACATCGGCTCAGCCTGCGTAAAAATATTGTACCAACACACCCCCGCCAACCCCGCATCCAGCTAAGCGGTTCATACGCTTACGGTGTTCTTCTTCTTTTGTATTTTCCTGTTTAATTAGTTGTAGTCCTAGATGTCAGGATGCCTCCTTATATATTATTCAATGCCAGTCTATTGCTTGCGTATTATTTCTTTTAAACTGGTTGTATCATATTGAATTCAATTTTTCGTCGTTCATTGATAGTAATATATGCCTGGAATCAATATGTGCGCTATCCTACGAAGCGCCCCATCACAGTAAGTCTATTAATACAATACACTCGAAAATAGAATTCGGGCGCTTTCACCCATACGATTCATACGATAAAATACACAAAAGCACACGGCAAAAGATAAGGCTTGGCCATTTTACTGCACGCGCTACGCATCACTCACGGTATCTTGATCTCCAGGCTGCCCTAGTTTCGAAGAGTGGGTGTTGGACACGATGGTAAACACATGTTCTCACCGTTAGTAACCATCGAAAAGGCTCGCGCAATCCCTACCTCACAGCCGCTTAACTATAGCTCGTCAGAATATACACGAGATTGTAATACCCTTTCCCCGTCTGTCATGCATCTATTCAACCCCGCCTTTTTGCTACTGCAGTTAGCCATAATTCCAAACATCACCCAACTGTATTCCAAGCTGCATTGTTCGATTCCATTTGTTATTCACCTGGCAGGAGTTGTGGAGCTATCGCATGAACTCTGTTATGATTTAGCTACGTCATGTCTATGATCGTTCAAAATGAATAGGGGGTAAGATTTTGAGGTTTACATTTTCCAGCGGAGATTACAGGGGACAAGTTTTTTGATCGCGCTCGCCTTGTCAATTATCACATATTTTACTCACTGTACAGTTGTTGCAACCATGTATTCTCATCTCAAGCGTGCAGGGTCATCCGCCCCTTGTTCAAGCGAATGAAGCATATTCCCCGGAGATCGTAGACCCCTAGGCCTCTTGAATTTAATCGGTTTCCTCGGTATAGCAATGCCCTTCGTTTTTCCGTCAAGTAATCAATTACCCACCTTGCAGTTTGCGGGGGACATACCCAGACTTTTTACGCCATATATCTACGTACAACATACGCATTGAACCAATCATATGTTGAAAACTCGACCCAAATTTCATCAGAGCATTTCTATAAATACACTAAACTCAAGACTAGAATTACATCACGCATACATACATTGCAACGACAAAACATCAAAAGCACAAATTCTTTCAGTAAATACAACTAAACATTGCTCGCTTGCTGCATCTTGACCCACAAACCACCCTAAAAGAAATTGTCCAAAACAGGGGCGAAACGTCAGTAAACAGTTACAAGCACACCGGCCAGAGGGGTACCGGGTATTATTAAAAAAAAACCCACAACACTCACCGCAACGTAGAAAGTCAAAGTCATTTTTGGCCAGATCTTCTCAATACCCTTCCTTCCCGGACAAGATTTGAATTCAGATGGGGGAAGTGTGCCAGGGGGGAACGAGTCGGTCTCGAGGGAGATGGAGGAGAAATTTTGAAGAAGGCGGATGAGCATAAAGGACATTTCGTTGTACGCGTACTGGGGAAAAGCGCACAGGGATTAGGCCATTAACCACTGCTGGACTCCTTCAGTTAGTAGAGTTGGGACGAACCTGCTGACCGAGACAGATTCTGGGGCCCGCATTGAAAGGGAGAAATATGAAAGAGTTTTTAACGAGATACTGCCTGACGCGTTCGTCCAGGAAGCGATCCGGATCGAATTCCTGGGCTGTAGGTGCTTGAGATGACAATTTTATTGTCAGGGAGTTCGGAGGAGCTCACCATCAGGTCCCCACAAGTCCTTGCGCCTCTGCATCATGAAAACAGAATAAGCTGTCCTATCATCAAAATGCAAGTCAATCGAAGGCATCGAAAAGGAATAAGGGGTGAATACTTGGTGCCTGGTGGGATGTAGAAGGGTTTATCGTTAGGGTCGGGGTTGGGCCATGTGGTGCCATGTATACTCTCGCTAAGCAATCCATCAATTCAAGTTACGGTGGTACACTAATCTCTTACCGGACATTAAATGGCACAATGGGATACAGCCGAAGTGTCTCTGGATTCGTTATTTCATTCGAGGGAATGGCAGAAGCAGAGGATGGTTTTACCATTGATAACAGCGCGGAGATACTTCATTTCCCGGACGTCTTCAGGTGTGGGGCGTCTTGTAGGACCGACCTTATCCAAGATCTCTTGGCGTAAACGGTCCATAACATACGGGTACTGGGAAAGGAAATAGACCACAAAAGTGAGGGTTGCAGCCGTTGTATCCCGTCCAGCTAGGGTGAGATGTCAGCTGAAAGAATACTGATCTCATTGCAGTCTGCACACCAAGCATGATGTTGAGACTAGATAGAAAAGAGGTTAGACCAACCGAGATGCCAAGTTCAGGCACAGCTTACGTCTCATCCTTCAAGATCTTAGGATCTGAAGTAACCTGCACGAGGTGGTCCAATAAAGTCTCATCTGCAGGGAGATCGGAGTCTCTCCCCTTGTCACTGTGGAGCCCTCTGTTCTTCTTACGGATGGCATCAGCGACGATGGGCTCAATGTAGGCATTCACAACTTTCATAGGCTCCTTGGCTCTATCGCCAAACATCTCGAAAAAAGGCCAGACCCAACCGAAGCGCTCGCGTTGGGCAATAGCATCCTGAGCCGCGAGGAATGCAGCGGAGAACTCATTCGCATGGCGGGCTTCGGGCGTTTGAATGGCAGCTGGTTGATAGGACACGTGATAGGGGTAAGGAAGACCAGCTGAGAGGCTGTGGACGCAATTGCCAAAGAGAAATTCTGTAGCGGAATCCAGGGTAAAGCGTGACATGAGGTCCTGAGAGGGGAGGATGTTTAGAGATACACTGGTGAACAGGGAGGTATATGTTTTTACCTGGAAATCAACAGGATGGCCCTCGCGTAAACGGGTCTTTAGTTGTTGGATAACAGTTTCGGCATGGTGATCAAAGAGCTCAAAGTCGCTGATTCTGTCACGCGTGAAGGCTGGTCGAGTGAGAGAACGATGAAATCTGAGAGGCGTTGAGTATTAAGTTGTGGGGCGCGACGTTCATCCCTTACTTCCACATATCGCCTAAAGAGGTTGTTCTCAGTTAATGTATGAATTAACAGTGCGTGTGCAGGGCTTACCGTCTGAGTTGAAGACGCCCACCCCCAGGACATCCGACATGTTCTGCTGGAACCGATCGCCTGATTGATCAAGGCATTATTACGAGCTCCCGCYGCAAACCARCAAAGTATCAACCTTTGGCATAGTTCTCAAAGTCTGTGGCAAGCATGATTTTGACATGTTCTGGGGATGCGGTGAAATACACATCAGACCAGAACACACGCATATTGGCGACAGGCCCATGTGTAGTCAATAGCTCATTAAGGCCATCGGCTATGGGTATTGGATATTGTTCAGCGGGGAAACAAACRCTATGCAAATGAACACAGACCGGGATAGCCATATAAGAAGTGGTGTCTCATCATCATCAAAACGTCGGCACATCCAGGCCATTTCCCTTGGGCGCATGGAACCATCTTTGCACCTAGAGCAGCCGCTTCACGCTTTTGTCTGAGGCGAGTGAGGATGATACGGAGCGCTGCGATTGCGGGGACACCGGCTAATCCACTAACGATGAGAATCCATCTGGGGAGGGTTGTGCCATTAAGAAACTTGTGGAGCTTGCCCGCACCGAGAGCGGTGAGGATGGGCAGGGAGAGGAGGAAGGACCCCTTTGCGAGGAGATCAATACCGGGAGTAAGGAGTGTCATAGGTGAGACAGGAGGTGGAAAGGGAGTCTTAAATACATAGTTATATGTACACGCAATACAGATTAGTAGACGCCCCCCAGAGCTTGAGACTGAACGGTGCTTTTACGGCACGACAGATGTGCCTCGTTGTCATCGGTAGTCTAAAACCGAAAATCACAGGCCTCTGTATAAGAAGAAACTTTGGTCACAGAATGATAGGCATCGTTAGGCGCACAGCTGCAAAAGCAACTCAGGGATGGGTCCTATCGAGAGCTTTTCGCTCGCTTTTGAAATGAACGGGCAGAGATTATGAGTCCGCCAAAGAGTGCAAGCCTGCGCTGGCTCCTGCAGTGACAGTGAGAGCAAAGCTTGTGGC
Source organism: Lepiota subincarnata (assembly GCA_023014305.1). Classification (NCBI taxonomy): domain Eukaryota; kingdom Fungi; phylum Basidiomycota; class Agaricomycetes; order Agaricales; family Agaricaceae; genus Lepiota; species Lepiota subincarnata. Next base: position 119,649 of record JAECYV010000032.1, read on the forward strand.
GACATGAGCATGTGACCAACCMGACTGTCTAATCACATGCACCACCCCTCAGCCATGGACAGCGACGACGACGAGCATCCATTCGGTGCGCCGTGGCCCTCTTCATCCGGGAGGACTGCTCACATTGAGAAAAGCCAGACTCTGATGTGGACGTGCTTGAAACATCCAACGACGAAGATGACACTGACGCCGAGGAAGGGTCCGATGAGGAGGAGGATAATGACTCTCCTACCCAAGACGAGGCAAACGCGGAGAGAGAAATTGAGGGTGACTTCGAGTAGGTGCAGAATATTMTTACTTTTAGGCGCGTACCGACACTATCCGGAGGCGCTTGATACAGAATATAAGACAGAATGAGGGGAGCAGTGGCTCTGGCATGTTGTCTCGAGACTGGGACATCAATATCGAGGAGAGAGAAGCAGAGTTTCGCGACGATCTTCGAGCTGCGTCTGGGATCGGGAAGAGGAGGCGTAAGGTATGTTCGCGCTATCTGGCTACCCTTCCCGCGGTAATCAAGCTCCTTCGCTGCAGAAAGGACGAATTGCGGGCCCAGTGCTTTCCCAACAGGTCCAGGCCATGATCGGTGAAGGCAACCAGGCGTACGTCGATAACAACATCCCAGAAGCTRTCAGGATCATGCAAGAAGTTATTCGTATCGAACCTCGCGCGACAGGGGCTTGGTCTGTACTTGCAAACTGTTATGAAGACATGAAGCAGAGCGATAAGGCCCTTCAGATTCGAATTATGGCTGCTCATCTGCGTCATGACGCAGAAGAGTGGGACGCGTTGGCCCGACAATCGAGGTAAATGCCCTCCCCATCTCACATATGGCATGGCGATCCTGAGGCTCGGCCTGTAGGGATCTTGGTTATAGTCAACAAGCACTCTATTGCTATCGAAAAGTTTACAGCCTGGACCCAACGAACGTAGACGCCCTCTGGGATCGAGCTGCTTTGGCAAAGAGTATCGGAGATTACAAAACCGTGCGTTCATCGACCATTTATTCAGCTATGGACGTCACTGACATAGATATATGCAGGCAAGGAATGCCTTTCTGGCCATTCTTAAACGATTTCCTCACGACCTGACCGTCCTCCGCGAGCTACACACCACCTTCATCGAACTCTCCGATCTTAACGGCTGCGCAGAACTCTTCCAGCAAGCATTTGAACACTACCAAAAGGTCTTTTACTCTGGATTTGCCGTCGATCCCACAACCAATATGCCATTGGAGGGAGGAGGGTTCGGTAATCTCGAGCTTCTCTTRCTAGCTGATTTGTAYAACACGCTGGGGGAACATGAGCGTGCRATCGAGGTGATCAGGAGGGGAACGCGATGGCTTCAGGGGCGGGCTGACCAAAAGTACTGGGATCTTTGTGAAGACGATCGAGAATATGACTTRCCCGAGTGGACAGTGAGAGTCGGTAGTGGCGGAGARGATGCGACGGAAGTGACGCCTGGAAAGTTCCCGCTTGATATCAATGCTCGCCATCGATTGGCTGTTGCGAGGGTCAAAATGGGGGAAATTGAAGAGGGAAAGGTGGGGGGCAACCACTCCTTGATGGCAACCTCATCGCCTTTTGCTGACACGAGTTCAGCTGCACGCYGGCGTTGTTTTGTCACAAAACGTCAAAGATTTTGCCGTTTTGTTCGCCGAAATTGCGGACGCATACTTTGAGAAGCAGCTGTGGGCAGAAGCGAGGCTGATATACGAGTTGCTCGGTGCCGATCCCGAGGTGGGTCTTGTATGATTGAGAGTATACCTGAGGGGCGCTTACACTCATCACACTAGACTAGTAGCTTGTATGTTTTGCTTCAAACAGCGGCCTGCCTCCGTATGCTAGAAGAACTCAGAGAGGCAGCGGAAGTTTACGAGCACAGTAAGATTTTTTACTCCAAGCGCACTGGCCCGCTATTGATCATTTTCATTCAGTCAAGACTATTGACCCCWCAAATAATGATGCAAAGATGAAACTTGCCGAGATATACGAGATCATGAACGAGCCTCGCAAAGCGCTGGARCTRGTRTACGAAGGTRATTTTGTCATCGCTATTACCAACTYCTCGCGGTAATTTCAACTTTACTTTTCAGTCATCGACTCTCGAAAACGCAAAGGRAAAGGSGAYGCAGCGGCTCAGGGGGAAGATCTGATCAATGGCGCGTCTACCTCTCTTTTCGAAGAGCGAGCACAACCCAAAGCGAAAAATTTGCCTCGTGCGCCGAGATTAACACACGCGCAATTAAGAGAGCTCGAGACTCAGAAAGAGAAGGAAGTCATGCGGGGTTATCAGCGCCTACAAGAGCTGTGGCCAAGAATGCTTGGTGGTGTGCCAAATGTCGAGAAGGAATGGCTCTTGGAAGCAGAGAAACTCGTGGAGACGTTTAGGGAAACGCGGAATTTGTTTTTGACGAGCAGGGTAAGTAGTTGGCCTTTGAAGAGAGGATTAACAGTTGCATGACGCACGGTGCGCCAACTTTACAGAGCCATCCGTTCAGAGGGATGTTTCCACGAAAAAGGACGAAACAACCCGTGGAAATCGAGGCGGATCAGGATAGAATGGCTTCTCGCTTGCAGCTCGATCTAGGTATTCTTTGTTTCCACTACCATCTCCACTAATTTTAATTGACAATGATGTCAGAACGTGAAGATCTCGCCAAGAAAGCCTCCAAAAAGGGCGAGAAGCCGGGGGCTGTAGACATTTTCAGAGGCGTCTCTTTCGATGATTGGCTGCGAGTGTTTATKCAGGTAAAACATGATTGGTATTATTTTCGAACTGGTTTMYCACATCATGTGACAGTACTCCTTTCTCCTGGCAAGGCAGGACCAAGCGGGACTTGCGTACGAGATACTAAATCATATCCTACTGTCCAATGCCTATCAGACCCGTGCCAGGCAAGACGTCATTCGCTTGTCACTTATCAGTGAGTTTATAAATGCCTTCCTGAGATCGCGCCTTAGCTGAGCGTGTTCGCAGCCGTAGCCATTGCCAACAGAGATCACAAGATTGCTGTAGAACATGCTCGGAAACTCATCACCGCACACCAGTTCAATAACGAACCCCTCCGTATACTAGTCGCCATTCTCGCGAGCGGCTTTCCACCTACCGACGCTTTCATAACGTCTACGCTCCAGAAGCACTTGTTCAGAGAGATGAAGCTCTCGGACGCAGCTGTCAAACATCCTGAGATGCTCAAGTGGAATCCGTTAAATAAACGATACGCAGCAACGGGCGCCAAATCCACAGAGCAGGAACAAGATGATGAGGATGAAAATGATGGTGCTACTAAAGAATTGGAGAACGCCGTTGCTCTAGGCGATGCCACAGCTGAAGAGACTTCTGCGGAAAAAGCCAATCCTCCACCCATACCGACAAAACACAACCCTATCATTGTCACGATTTATGGGCAAATATGCATCGCTGCGAAGAGCTACCAAAGTGCCATCTGTAAGTTTCATACTGCCTCCAACTTGAATGACTGCCTGTATTCAATCCGATTTCTGCTATTCAGTTTATTTGTTGCATGCGTATGACTATTGCCCTGATGATCCCATGATATGCCTCTGTCTCGCCATTGCCTCGATCGGCCGTGCGATGCAGCGTCAATCCGATAATCGACACCATCTCGTTGTCCAGGTGCGGGTTTTTCCAAAACCCAAAAACAAAAAAGCAAATCGATTATCTGACTTTAGAGTTTTCACTAATCAGGCAATGGCATTTCTGACGAGATATCGGAATTTGCGAGGCACGACGGCCCGGGGTTTAGGGGAAGTAGAATTTAACTTTGGGCGGACGTTCCATCAACTTGGTAAATCCTACTACTCAACCAGTGTTGGGCCGAGTTTGACGTTGGACTGTGGTGCTTGTTGTAGGTTTATACTCTCACGCAGTTAAACAATACGAAAAGGTGATAGAGATGGCNATCCCATGATATGCCTCTGTCTCGCCATTGCCTCGATCGGCCGTGCGATGCAGCGTCAATCCGATAATCGACACCATCTCGTTGTCCAGGTGCGGTTTTTTTCCAAAACCAAAAAAAAAGCAAATCGATTATCTGACTCTAGAGTTGTCACTAATCAGGCGATGGCGTTTCTGACGAGATATCGGAATTTGCGAGGTACGACGGCCCGGGGTTTGGGGGAAGTAGAATTTAACTTTGGGCGGACGTTCCATCAACTTGGTAAATCCTACTACTCAGCCAGTGTTGGGCCGAGTTTGACGTTGGACTGTGGTGCTTGTTGTAGGTTTATACTCTCACGCAGTTAAACAATACGAAAAGGTGATAGAGATGGCGGAAAGAGGCCAGGTATGATTCATCCCCCCAACCTTTGGTTCTTAAAGCACTGATTTACATTTCAATCTCAGGACGATACGTTCGTACGCGAGGCGGCATATAATCTCTCGTTGATATACGTTCTTACGGGGGCGACACCTTTGGCCGAAGCACTCTATCGTCGCTGGCTTTCAATATGAAACAACAAAAACTGATTGTACATACCCGCTTGTAGAAGTCTTCTTTTCCATTTCATCTTTTGCGTTGACACGGGAACGCTGGGCGCTGGGCCCTAAAGCTGTTTAATTCGAAAAGCGTCTTTAGGAAAATTCTGTCCTGGAATATTCCGACAGATAATCACGGATAATCTGACATTCCTCTTAAAAAATTTTTTTTTTTGATTCCTGTTGTTCCAGAAAATTCTTTCAAGCYATGGAATTACCAGTCGTGATATCACCGCAGAAGTCGCGTGGGCATTTGATATGTCATGAACCTTTGGAAATGAGATTGGTCCGAGGCATTTTGAACAATAGCCATTCAGGCTACCCACACTTTCTTTGTGACACTTCTACATCAGCAACTTCCCTTGTAACCAGAACACGGCAATACCAAAGCGAATAGACCCTCATACTTACAGCTGAGGATTGCGTCTAAGACTCCAGAGAAGAGAGGCTAAACGGTTCAGTGGCGAGTTCTACATGGTTCAAGGATACGATGCTGCCGTCACAGCGATCCAAAAAGCTTCCTTATTGTGGGGGCTCTGAGGGGCTAAGCGCTATACGACTTTATCCATGCATTTAGGCGAGGATCAATTCACAMAAAAACTAAAATGCTCTGCAGTTAAGTAGGTCACGAGGGTATCTATAAGTAGCATGAAAGGGGACTCGAAACCACGGATCGCGAAATAAACAAGACCAGCTTTAAAGAAGGGAAGAGATCATCACTGTCAATCCAGCRGCTGCCGCGGCCAGGACGCTCGAGTACCTCTCGCTCACATCCTTGACCGCCCCTGATGTCCCTCCTAGTGGGGAGTTCTGGATACCTCCAGCAGCCTGGACAGCACCGTTCAAGAAGTTGTCACCGCATTTTTCCTTGATRTCGGAAACAAGCCCATCCTGGCTACCAAGCACTTCACTGTTGGCCAAGCCAGGTGCGTATGGCACATCAGACTCGTAATTGAAGTAGTTGGTMAGGATGTTGCGAGTGCACGTGGTACACAGGGAWGGAACATCCATGCTGGATTGGCGGAASAGATAGGGGACRTTGGCGGCCCGGAAAGTGGTAAGGTTGGCGGCAATGGCATTCCCGGTGGGGTAGGAAAGAGAGCCCTGGACGTTGTCAGGYTGGAGACCTGTTGCCCCTGCAATAGCGGCCTTGTAGCYCGTGGASGTGGCATCGCTGCCAGAAATGGCACAATAATCACCAGCGTCGTCCTTGGAGCAAATGGCGCCCTTCATGGGTGTAATGACATAGATAGTATCATATGCATTGCGGACTTGTTGGTTGGGTTTCGAGGTGAGCTCTTCTGAGCAGGCAGCGTAGAAAGCAGCGAGCTTGCCCCTGATGAGGCCGTCAGGGCAAGCAGCCGATGCTGAGCCTGTGCAGATGCTATCGATAGCAGTTTTGACATCAGCCTTGGAGGGCGTGTTCGAGCTGCCACCAGGCCCGTAGTTTTTGGTGGCCTGGATCAAGGCGGAGGTGCAGGGAGTGAGGGAAGCGTCCGTGTTGAAAGAGTCGAGGAAGGCCTTGCACTTGTCACTGATGTTGCTTGGGACATAAGGGTTTCCGGTCGCCGTTGCAGGTGCAGCGCTCGAGGACTACCCAGGGTGGTGAGTGAAGGGAAAGGCGGAGTTAGGGTGAGGGGGGGTACACATACCGAGTACTGAGCCAAAGTGACTGTGGTGAGAAGAGAGATAACGGCTAGAGATTTCATGTCTACGAATGAGTGGACGTGTTTACTGTCGACGACGACGAAGGGAGGAGGGATGCAAGAAGCGACTGTTGTGGTGGTTGCTGGGGGAAGAAAGACWACAAATCTTTTCTCTTGTTTGGCACCTGTCAAAACACACACAAATACAAACGGTGGCGTGGATCACTGCGAGCGCCCATCACCTATTTCAAATTAGAGCCCGAGCCAAGCCACAACATGCACCCCCAGCAAAACAAATACCTACTGACTTGCAGTGGGCCAGCCTTGAAAGTGAAAAGAACTCAAAGAGTAGAGATAAAAAAGCCAAACTACCCTCCTAGGCAATTGTTGTACTTCACGTCAACCCCTTGATAGGAGCGCCTGATACCATTGTTCCCCCCGGCAGCGTGGGTATCTGGCGGCCACTCACCCCAATTTTTGATATACAATATAAAAATATATAGGCCAACAACGCTCCCAGGCCCTCAGCGCTAGCTCCGAAGGATCTCTACTCTGGAGGGATTCTCCTCCCGGGACCCGTGGTCTGGTCACAGTCGAAACTAGGGGGGAAGCGACCCGAAGATGGGCACGTGCTTGGAGCTCCCCTGCTTCCTATCCCAACAGCAAGTGATAACAAGAAACATCATCGCACGTCGAACTCAACACGAGTCGTCTAAACGGCTACTGATCACCGTGGCAATTGCACCCTGCCTCGTTTGATTCGCCCCCATATCCTCCAATCAACGACAACTCGGGGGGGTGGTCTTCGCCGACATCGCGCAAACGCATTATAGTTTGTACCCCAACCACTTCAAGAAGTTGCTTTACCCCCCTCCCCTCAACAGCTCATGGAACCAAGCCCTATAAACCTTATCACACGCTTACCCAGTGTCTCCTGGTTCGTCCCTACCTATATTCCTAACTGAAGAACCCAAATGGCACATGCACCCCCAAGCACAAATCATTTCAAACCGCCCTTGATCGGCGATGTACGCATAGTACGTACCCTCAAAAGAAAACAACAAAAAAAAAACAGGCCCAACACGCGGACATGCGTGAAACCGTACGCCGTCTAGTCCCACACCATTTAATAAATTACGATCATGATCGACTCAAACCAAAACTCACGCCCTAACCCTATACAAGTACCCAGGGCGCGGGGGGGAGTGAATACGATAATTACGGAAGTTTTTTCAAGCCCACATCTTGAAACGACCTCCGTTTCTGACAAACCCGCATCTCGGTGATTATCATCCTTGTGTCATCTTTTTTACTTCCCCATCCTCTCATGAGACTACAATCCTGAATGCAGTTTAATAAGGGCGCCAAGGGACCTTCTGTATCCGAGAACCGTCTCACACGGGACCGGAATTCTTTTAATTGTTCTTCTGGACAAGAAACAAGGTTATTGGAATACAGCACCCAAGTACATACAAATACACTGCGCGCAAAGAACCCCCATACACAAGATCACCACGAGGACGAAACGTTCGCACGTTTCTGCATGCTGAAGATACCTTGCACACCAGGAACGTTAGTCATCGCGCTCGAGCTCGAACACCAATTCCCGATGAGAATCGTTCCAAACCGCAATCTGCCCTCGAATATCCATGTACCCGAAAGACTGTCATCCCCCATCTCCTTCTGCGTGCAATAAAGAAACAACAAAACAAACAAAACAGAAGCGCCAAGCGTCAGAACACCGATGTTGCAGCTAAATATAAAACGATAGTAGATCCAGACGTACCGGTTCTCGTTTGAGTATGATAGAGCCATCCTTACGGATCCGCCCCGCATACCTAAATCCACCCCAAGCCTGCTCATGATCTTCTAGCGTCTGCTCACGCGGTCAGTTAATCGATCCCCCCCCTCCTCTGCTTATCGGTGCAGCAGCTCTCACCTCGCCCAATAACACGATATCCACGGGTTCCTCCAAATCTCTCCGGGGCGATTGTTGCCCATCCGATTCCGATTCCGGCCTGAATCTTTCATACCTGTGGCCGTCGATCTCAAATCCCCCCTATGCAGCCGGTGAACCCTGGGTTGTTAGGGTTGAGCAAGCCGTACCACTCAAAATAAAATCGCACCTCTGTCTCCGAGGATAACACTGGTAATTTTTTCAACCCCGTCATGTCATCCGGGGTAGAAAAATTGGGGCACTCGTCACTGAAGCACCGGAATTCGCTCAAGGCGGCTTGCAAGGGTTTTCTGCATATGAAATCGGGGATGGCATGRCGCCTTTCATATCCGGCTTCCTCGGTCATTGGTATGAAAGTCCCTGCGGTCTGCTACCACACCAAAAATAAAAATAAAAAACAAAACAAACAAAAAAAATTCAACCACCATCAGGAAGGAATTTCATAAACGGTGAGGTCGGATCGGAGAGCACTGACCAGATAGAATCCCTCCCAGACGCCTTCCAGCATTCCCGACATGGTTAAAAGTTGCCTCGCCTCAACCACGCCCCCACTGATCTGCACCATCCTCAAAAACTCGAGATCATGCCATCCACTTCTTCTCACGCCGACCGYGCACGGAGAAGCATGGGTCTGGAGGACGGGTGCTGTATCCGCGAAAAGTGATGTCCTATACCTTCGAATTTTCCGCACATCTTCTTTGGTAGGTCCAAACCTCTGTGTCGCAATGGCGATAGTGCGTGTTTCCGGAAGATGCTCAGGGACGACCATGGGATCTACTTCCTTGAGGCAAAATATAATATTGATTGCTGCGGGGTTTGGATCCGGGCACTTAGGYACCCATTCACGRGCRTAAATGACGACTGCGTTGGTCTTGTGTCCGGCCTGGCGTTGATGATGATGGGTAAACGACTCATGATGCACAAGTTGCGCGGTGGTGTCATCAGTGTCATTGGTTCCGCTYATCTGGTCGTGCCAAGAAATGGATGACAACAGGAAGGCCGGATTGATGACAGACGGCGGTTGTGACTAGATCCCAACGAAAAGTGAGTATTCTGATCTAGTGACAAGGATCAACGGGCGAGAGAAAAATAKATTCTTACCCTGTGAATGTTCCTGGAATAGGGTAGCAGAAAAGAATTAAGGGCATTCCTTGCGTCAGGCGATAACGACAAGATATGTTCTGTGGCCAAATCATGAGAAGGGGAAGAAGCGAAGAGAGGGCGGGGGCGATTGTTACCCGTGAATARCTTACGTCGTGTGACCATAAAACAAAGCAACCAGATGACCAGAGATCTAACCTCAGGTGCATAGGCCTCGTTCGAAGAAGGGTGTTTGTCCCAGATGCGCGTCATATCGAGCATGAACTCAGCAAGGCCAGCATGACGCAGCTGCAACTCGTTGAGCCCATCACTCTCTTGTATCATCCAGAAAGCAGTCCATAAGTCTTGCCGGAGCCCGCTGGAGTTGAAATTTCGCCGCTGCACGCGCTGCAGCATTCGACGCCGGGCAACCAGCTCTTTGGCTAGAGCAGAGTCTGTCACCTGAAAGTTGAACCTGCGGGATATAGCGCGAACGTCAAATTCCGTTCGGAAGTAGTCTGCGTAGAGGTGAGGGCAGGATTTGATACAAAGAGAACGATAAAGCGTCGGGCTCGTCAAGAGCAAGCTCAAAAGGTCGCGGGGTGCGGCCGGGGAAGGGGAAGACCCAACTGCGACTAGAAGGGCAATATACTGGAGTACATCGCAGGGGATGACTTCGAGATAGCTTGTCATGTTCGGGTGGTAGGATGACCCCCCTTTACTGAGCTCAGTCCGTACTTATAACCACAATCCTAGCGCCCAACTTGCGTTTGCGGTGTCATACCTRCTGTACCTTCTAAGAAAAATAGCCGGATTGTATTCTACAGCGACTCAGCAGGTTCCCTTATCCAGATTTTGTCACTCACGACTAGTGTATGACCAGTTGATCCGATCTTGCAGTATGTGAAGTGGTTGACCCTGAGCGCGTCTCGAGGCGTTTGTGTACAGTTATGTCGACCCTGCTGGACTGCACAATTAGACCCATTTATCGCCGAGACGGAAGATGAAGTGTTTTGGGAGCTCTRCCGATAAAATGAGGGTCATCTGCATCTAACACGTGCGTGTGAGCGGCCAGAAGCGAACGGCAAGGGGTATGTAGGGACTGAGCACCCATAACGAGTGCCGCAATGATGTGCCGTGGACTAGCTAATGGCCCAATTGTGACCTGATGACCAAACCAGGGCTGCCAGTGACATCCTTAGGAGAGACATATTCTGCTTTTGCACCTACTCCACAACACACGAAACGTGCACCGTCGGGCTCCGGATGACCTAGAACCACTGCATTCTTGGACGGTGACTGTCATATGGACACACAGGAAGCGATCAGGGCGCCACCGAAGAGATATTGCTCTTTGAGAATCATCTTGTCGTCATCCTAGKATTAATTMTGTTGGCGGCGTGGTAGATGATCCATTCTGCTTGACATTCTGACTTTCCAGTAAACCGGGAAACGATCAAGTTTCAGGACCAAGTACGTTGATGCTTGCTGAAAGAACTTCCCGATATGAAATCCGCGCGCAAGTAGGTAAGAGTGTTCCTGATCGCCGTTAACGGCGACTTGATTACCAAGTTCGTGCGTGCACATTGGAAGGAGATATACGATTTCAGAAGCCCGTTTGATTATTGACCACGGGATATATCGCGACATCACAGTCACAACCCCAACTTTGCAACAATTCACAACATTTATCTATAATTACAACTCTGGAGAGATAGATCAGGAATCTTAAGACTAGTGGATGGTGAATATGCGTACTCTGCATAGCAGCAACATCAGAGCTTTGAACRTAGTCTTCGAACTCGGCAATCTGTTCCTGCAACTCGTCCAAAGAAACTTTTTCGTCCTCTGAAAACCGGTGAGAAATTGGGGAAAGCTTATCTGACACTCGAGGGACGCACCAACAACAAGGGTGATCTGAAGCTTCCTAATTCCGTAACCAACCGCAACTAACTTGCTGGTGCCCCACAAGAGGCCATCCATCTCGATGGAGCGTACGGCTTTCTCGAGGGCCTCCATGTCAGTTTCGTCATCCCAAGGTTTGACCTCCAAAGTGACGACGGACTAAATTGAAGTGGGATCTCATGATCGGACATGTTCTAGTGCAAACAGTCATACCTTGGCGACAGTTTTGGGCTTGTTAGCCTTCCTCGCGTTATAATCAGCAACACGCTGAGCCTTGATTTTTTCGGCCTCGGCATCCTCCTCTGCGTCGGAACCAAAGAGGTCCATATCGTCATCATCACCCCCCTCATCTGCAGCCTTTGCTGCAGGGGCGGCAGCGCCGCCGACAAAGCCCTCACCCGCGGTGCTGGATCCAGGGAGGGTGCTGTGTTCAGCGGAATAAGATTTGATGTGGGTATACCAGCGAGCTACATGTGGGTAGGTTGCGGCATTGGGGGCCGAAGAAATTGCCTTGAAGACGTGAACATCGGCTTGGGATGGGGTGTATCTGTATGGGACAATGAATGAGATTGGCGTTTGGTGGGTGCTTCCCGAGAGCGATAACAACATACCCCTCGACATAGGACCTTGTAGAGAGATGGTTGTTCAGTTTTTGGAGATCTRCGGACATTTTGGAGGACGATATCGATAATGAGAGTTAGTAGTAGAGAGGCGTTAATTCAAAATTTCCGAGTCATCAAAGATAATCGCCAGATCAGGCCAGTCCCAGATCGGAAGTCACGCGATCCRCCTGCATACCTACTATAGATTTAGATTTATTGTGTGCTGCCCGTCTGCAAAGCCGATTGATCAATGCCAGCACACGCTAGGGCAATGGYGGTCCCGGACATGAAGCAAATACGCAATTCATGACGTTCCTTCGCARTCCRCCTACTCCGAGTCGGTTCTGGGCTCGGCCCTTGGGTTGAGCGCTGAGGCGTATCTGGGTAAGTGAAGTATGTATGTACGTATACGAATGCAYGGAAGTCATAAATTTGGGAAGAGCTGGGTTTAGTGTGGATAGGTTCATTGCTCTGGCGTCATGATTAATGAGAGCCTTAGACTCTCAATTATGAAAACCATTCACCGCCGATTCCGAGTCCTTTGTAACAGTTCTCCACGCTCGCCTGCACCTTGMGGGTACGCTAGAATTGCTGGCTAGGCGTCGGGGTGCTTTTGTTTGCCACTTACTTATCTCCTCTCTCGACTTTTCAACTATCAGGGTCAACTAATAAAGGGCCTTAGTAATCAATTAATCACGGGTTAAGGTGTAGATCTAAATCACAAGAAAAGTGGTGCTGAGAATCTCGAGTGATAGGGGAAAATCCTTCAAATGTTGATGAACGCCGCTCTCAATGACACACGAATTACTACAAAGAGACATCAAAATGGAGACTTCCGCTAGGGAAAAGTTCGTGAGTAGTAAGTCCCTGGTCGAAGAAGATTGCAAGGTCATCAGTGAAGTAATACTAATATGCCAGTGGCTAGTCCGCCGGCTACAGCCTCTATCTCCCAACAACGCACCACTCGAGTTGACCACTTAACGAGATACGGCTAGAACCTGCAAGGCCAAGGCTCTCGAAGGAACGCTGAGAGTAGTTTGTAAGAGTATGGAGACGTAGCCGAAGACTGGTGCACCGCCTTTCATTCGGGATCAGACTAACGGAGGGCCTAGACTTGGGCCATCGTTTGCCGGGTGTTGGCCGAAGCACTGAGAACCAAGGTGGGGTGTGCATGGACGGGAGAAACGAGTTGTGCGGGTGTAGGGACGACTTTTCCAGCAGACCTCCGTGTGTCGTGCGAGTACCGGCGATCAGAAATGATACCGAGCGTATTGGACCCTGCCACCACACTTTGGTCCTTGTCTCCACTGCAACAGCCATGACCTCCCTCGACTCCATTCCCCAGGAAATTCTCGAAAATATTGCTTTCTTCGCCGCCACAGACTCTTTCCTCGGCCCTCCATCCAGCCTAGTCCCTCTCCTCGCCACCAGCCGCCGGATATATTCCCAACTATCAATCACATCAAACCCTCATCTCTATGCGCGTATCTTCGTCGCCAAATTCGACCTCAGGCTAGCCCTAGAACGACTTGGTCCTGATGCAATATCTCCAGCCGTCCTCTCAGCGGAGCTCAAACAGCGATTTACCTATTTGAAGCGAATACGAGCTAGGAAGGTGAATGGCCATTGGATACAGGGCCGAAGCGCAGACTCGTTGCATCAGCTACTCTTTCGTCTATATCTATGGGTGCTGGAGAACGAGGGGAAGAATGAAAGACAACTAAGGGAATACGCTGGCATTGATAGCTGGCTACAAGAGTACTGGTTCGACTATAGTGGTGTTTCCAGCACGATCCGCTTAATAGGGGAGGACAAGTGGCCGATCAACGACCGAAACGCTGCCTTGGCTATGTGGTTATTCTGGTACTTTTTGAGACCAGGTAGGGGCTCCGCGCCTTCACCATCCCTTTGGTCCCCTCATGTCTYGACGTAGAGGATTACAACCCCAACGATAGTGCATCACACGTAGCCCTGGAAGTCCTACGTATATTTGCACTCGCAGCACACAAGGTTCGCCCTTTACTCCACACTCCGTTCACTCTCGCTAATTACTACATAGTATAATCTCGCCAATCCTTCCTGGACAGATTTTCTTCCTCCTTTCAGCCCAGAAGCGCCCACTCGTGTGACTCACTTTGGCAGGACCTTGCGCATGATTCCTCTGCCAGTTGCCGTTCCGGCTATTCTCTCCTTCCTCACGCTTGCAAATCAACTGTCGTCTCCCATCCCCGTTCCCCACCCATCGTCATCACTAAAATCAACAGTACGCATCAGGACTAGCTCCGAATGGGAGTGCGAGTGGGTCCGGTGCACCTCGCTTGCCCAGAGAGAATTTGATGGCATCCTAACCGAAGCATTCAAACCGGGCAGGTAGGCACTCACGAACCTGGTATTCGCCCATCAGCTTCTGACATTCTTGCTGCGGCTTTCAGTTTGGAAGGCGTTTGGGAAGGGCAGTTCACGGTATATCGTCCATCCCTCTGCACCCCATGTTGGCCCTCTCGAAGTGCTAATTGATGAGTTCGTATATGCAGTACATCGAATTTACCGCGTACGCGGCATTGCTCAGTGGGGCCGCCCCACCCGTTCTCCAGAAGTCTATGGCTATACGCCACCAACAAACGTGGAAGCTTCGCGAATACCACCTCATAGCTTCGGATGCGCCAAATTCCGACTCTGGCATCGACTTGGACTTGGACGCCAACGTCGAAGCAATACCTGCTGGTGACCCCTTGAGATCATATTTTCCCACTGGGACCCAGATCAAGGAGGACCACGAGGGACTCGATGTGCTTGTTCCCGGAAGCAGTGGGAGTGTGCGCTACCAGAGATCTTCGCTCCTTACGTCTTCCTCTTGCTCCTCCCCTTCCAAGTGGAGTGAGAGGGAGAAGGAGGTGAAACCCTGTGTCATAGATGTGATTATTATGGGAGAGGTGAGACTCGTCTGCCACTTCCTGTGCATTGTCCATTTCTTATCTGCTGCGCAGGGGCATTCATCGTGGGGACAATTTAACTTGATCGGTCGTGTAAGACCTTGTGATGGGTTTATCGGGTTTTCCAAGGAATACGTATGTGATCATCATTGCCGCCAGTCCACTGCTGCTGACAATCGCCTGTAAGGTGGATGGTGATAGAGGGAAGTGGCTGTATAGGGGTTACCTTGTTGGCAACACCTATGGGAATTTAGCCGGCCGTTGGAGAGACACACTCAGTCCGCCAGATGTTCCAGGATACGAGGGGTGTTTTGCGATGAGTAGACGACGATGAGTTCTCCAGTATTATTCCTGGCCCCTATMTGCATCATTTAAACTGTTTGATATTTTGTATGACACTTGCAGCCAGTCGACACACTTGTTATGAGCACTTATGGATATAATTAGTGCAGAAGGAGCATAAGCTCTCGGTACCTGAGGCGCGTGTGGTTGTTATATTTTAGACTTAGGGATTTTCTTACCCCAAGGCATAAACAATATCGAGGAATTCGAATTGAAGAAAAGGTATTCCTATTCAGGAATTGGCTGATGATTGAGACCACCGGCAATCCGCTTATCGAGTCCAGGAATAGCAAATCCCAGGGAGAATGTCCTTTTTTTTTTTAGAAAGAAGTACAGACGATACCCGGATGTAAAAAATACTGAAAAGGTCGCTGATACGTTTGATTACGCAGGGCCTCCTGCGTTCCTCTCTGAAGAGGGCTGAAACATCCAACCAGTTGCAGATGGAGAGTAACGAGTATCCCAGTGTACTGGTGCCGTGGTGGCGTAGGAACCCGAGAACTGGCCAAGAATGACACCGATACCGAGAGTTACTATAGGATCTGCGTTCGGAGAAATGGTTTCTCCGCTGGGCTTAACCCTGGCAAAGGCTCAAGCTAGGTGAACCTACCCTCGCAACTTTGGGTGTACTGTTCATTATCATGATACAGAGGAGGAGATTAAATCTGGTATTTACCGCGTCTTCGGGATTGAATTTGGTTCGCTGGTTAGTGTTCTAGACAAAAGGAGCTGGTCATGGTCCTTCCAGGTGGATTTTACCGGCCCTCGGAAAGCCATACTAGTGTCAGCTATAAAGACATGAGGCGGAAAAGATTAAGTTTTTATCATCTTGCGGTGGGTCTTGGGATAATTTCCGCATGAGCGTCACCCGTATATAACGGTGGATGCCTTTTCGAGTGGGTCGAACAAATTTGTGAGGCTGTGTGTTGTTAATTCAATAAAATACAAGGGTGAAGAAAAAATTTGCACGGAATAGAAATGGAAAGGGACTAGGAGGGCCTAGGTTTGTGCTCCAAACTTCTTTCGACCCACCCCTCAGTTTCACCGAGCGGCTCTACCCTACTTACAGGACGTCAACGGGCTGTCTTTATCAATGTCATTTACTCGCAGATAGTCCTGAAGTTTGGTATATGAGTGCTTCGTTATGAACGCCGTTTGAATTCCATAATTGGGACTGCCCATGACGCATATCGGCACATAACTATAAATGTTTTTGCTTAGTGCCTCATTGCTGTTGAATCGGGGTTCGGAAGTAATCTCCTGGTCTCGACCCAGTCCATCATCGAGATCTCGTTACCATTTGTATGAAYGAAGGCAATCCATTGGTTGTCAGAGACCCGAGGGTGGGAGGTGCTTTTTGTATGGATTAGATTGTTTCAGGCAGAGTCTTCGAGTCTGGACCGGTTTAGCTCCTGTGTGCTTCGACCAAATACTCTATACATAATACTTTTTGATTTGTAAATGAGCCCCCATCGCACATGTGTTTGTTTATTCTTCATGCCCGAGCAAACAGGATCATAAACCTTACCCTTCGATATGCTCCACAATCAGAACCATCCCGTCGAATGCCAAACCCGATATCACCTCAAGCTCCGAGTGCACAGCCCGGAGGAACTCGGAGAGAGAGAGAGGTGTCCCCTACTCCTCAGTTTTYGGTAGGATCTTGAGGTCCTTCAATATGCCAAGTTCCCATGCAGTGGATAATCCAGCACAAGTTGRTCARCAGTTTGTTTCCCTTGTGGCGAATCCCCTTCCACCGGTCTTCCTCCACGACAAAGCAAGCGGACATCGCACCGCGAACTCACACGCAGCCCGCGAGCAAAAGACACCCATCACTCGGGCTTATTTGGGRAGATTAGTTAGCTCCTCCCGGTTTTCGAGCGATGCGACTAGTWGGTGCGGCTTTTTTGGTTTCCACTCGTCAAACGACCAACAGCCTGATTTCGATCCTTTCCTCGAGGTTGTTTCGTGTAGGAGTGGAATGAGTCACCTTTCCGACCCATGAGATCTCGGAGTTCCGAGGGGATAGGCGACAGACGAACGATGTAAAGCGGTTTTAGGTGACCCTTGCGGGTACCCATTTACAAGTGTATGCGGGGGACATATTTTGCGGCTTTTGTCGCCCTCCCGTCGGGCGGGTACCGAGCACCAGGGAAGAAGAGTTTTTTTTACGCCGGCGGTAAGGAACTTTTGAAAGGGGTCGGCCACCCGTGTGTCTTTGCTGTCATTGCAAACACGTATTTGGTCAACTCGCATCCCGAGCCTCGCAATATCAGTCGTCGTAATCCCCTCCACCAGGGGTCCCGCAGTCCTAGGTGTGGCGTCGTCAGGCATGGAAGACCCCCATTCCTTAGATGCCCAGTAAAAGTATGTATCCAGTGACCCAGGTGTAGGAGGCTGTAGGAATTTTGAAAGCCAAACTGAAGCCACCGAGTCGCATGAAGTTGTGACATTCCCCACCCAGGGCCCTCGACGCCCTACACATTGACAGCGATCAGAAATTCGAAATCCTGGGCAAAGACTTTATCTCGACATCGAGGGTTGAACCTACGGTCAAGCGGTCAGACCCTAATAATAGCAGTACAAATCGAACAACTGCAATCGCCTCCGATTTTTTATTTATTTTACCAGTGATGTCATCCATCACTCCGCGAACATCGAAAMTTCGGTCGTATGGGCGGTGTGTCGGTTAGGGGCAGCAAGTGACGAGGTCCTTGGGGTGGCGGAAGCAAAAAGGGGCGCCCCCAAGTCGCCGTCTATCATCCAAAGCCGACGGGCGGCATCCTCATAGTCCCTTGATGGTCCCTCGGCGGGGGCCACGTCTGAATATGAATATCAAGGTCGGTTAGGTCCCTCGTCAGATCTTCAGGTTTGCGCCTTATCTTCAGGCCATCGATGTCACAAGCGCTCCCCCTCCCCTCAAACTCGTTCACCGCCCAAGGGCATGAACGGAAGTCTTCAGGCCGGGCGGTGTTCGGAAACGCACAAGTTGCTTTTCCAGCTATCAAGGGTTGTACACGCGCAGTTCGGTCGAACCACCCACCGGCCGGCAAGTGGAAGGGATAACACAAAAAGAGTTGGTCATCACGCCTGCGAGACAGCCCTGGGTATCAAAGAGCTTGAGCCTCGCGGGAAGCTCTTGCCTGGCTCTTTTTCATCAGAACGCTTGTATTCTGCGGCCAAATTCCTCGACCTCGACCTTCCCTTCCTTGGTCTTGTGTCCCCCGATTTGTGAATTGGTGGCGTGCGTTATGACTATACTTTCTGATCGTCAGAGAATGTTGTCAGCGGGGTCAGCTTTTAAAAACGCCGACAATCCTGCAAGGCCCTTGAGCCTATCGCAATGCAGTCCTTGAGTGAATTGGTGCGAGTCCTTTCGCGGAGTTAAGTTGGTGAACCGAAAGAGGGGGAGGGGGGGGGAGAACGATCTCCCCAAAATCGTTTTGGAAGGGCGTGGTGGTTCGCGTGTATGTATACAACTGCACCTGTGAAGTTGATAGGATGGTATGAGGGAAGGTTGAGGGGTCGGAACCAGAACCAGGGTCGGCGGTGTTTTCGCGTATTGGCTATGGGAGAGACGCTCGAGAATCGGGGAGTTCTGTAATATAACATCTCGATCGGGAAAAAAAACAAAAAAAAAAAAAAAATCATGGGACCCGGTTTAGGCTCCCTCGGTGGATTTCTACTTCTATTGGTGAATAGGATGTGCACGCTGACGTATGAAGCCCGTGCACGTTTACACACTGGTGGGGTGTGTGCTACTAGGGTGGCTGAATGGGAGGACAAGGTGTCACGGCCACCTAACCATGTCGAAGAAATGGCATGATTCTTGTTAGGTTCGCAATGAGCCAGAGTATATGCGTGCGAATATTTATTCTGGTCGATAGCGTCGTAGATATGATATGTTACAATGAATCCATAAGTGCGTGCGTACATGCAGAGACAAAATATAAGTCGTGCCTCATTGAAAGCGATGAAATCCACATAAAAGCAAAGCAAAAAAACAGGGTTCTGTGCATACGCCTGGGTAAGTCAGTGCTACGCCAGGGAAGTAAAAGGACTCACCGAAAACAACACGTTCCCTTATGCAAAATCTGTTGTCAAAATCAAGACCAACATTGTGATCTCCATTACCGCAACGATCACCGTAACCTGGATTACGATCCACCCAGCGGTGACGAATGGTCTCCCAAATATCCGGCCACCTTCTTGGCCGACAGTGAGTAATCCGGGATTAAGACCCGAAGACTCTTTGTGTCTGTCGGCGAAATCATGGATGGACTGTCGAGCACGGACGAAGGAGAGGAGGAAGAGGAGGACACCGAGGAAGGCAAATACGAGACCGACTGGGATTGTATAGGTGGATCAGCATTTTCTGTGAGAAGTGGAGGGGGATGAGATGACATACCTTTGCGGAATCGAGTGTCGAACAGCCGTAAGATAGTGAGGGCGTAGCCGAGTGAGCCTAGTGCAGTACGGCTGTACGCCCCATGGAAAGTACGTTGGCGAGCCCGGATCTCGACGAGCTCGTTGATATCTGAGGCAATGAAAGATTTTCGACGGTGGCCTCTGTTTTTGGAAGTTGTGCCGAGTTAGTTGCACCCTCTGGCACTCTGAGTTTGCGGGACTGACCTGTATCGGTGCATCGTTGCCAAGGCCTGTAATTGCAGGGCTTGGAGGTATCCGGCGGTGGTAATGAGAAAGAGCTCGCTGCACAGTCGTCGTCGTTAAAGCATTCAATTCGGAAATGCTCCGCGAAGTCGACTTCTGCGATCCACCTGCCATTCTTGTCTTGCTCGGCTTGATATTCCACTGTGGTTATGTCAGAAACAAATTTGCCAGAAAAATCGCAAATATGATCTGGCGAGTCCAGCTGAGGGTTAGCTCCACCGAGAAACATCAATTAATAGACGGTGCCGGCTTAATATTCCCTGCTCAAGATTCGCAGGTGGGTACGGTCTTTCCTTTTTGGGGGTTGTGCATTGCGTGCCTGTCACGTGGACAGTCCCGAAATTTCCGTCCTTCCGCGTTCCAAGCATTTCATCCAAAGTCTGCGTGTTTGGGATCTGGCATGGCCTCGGTTTCGTTTCGCGGTGCCCTTCGACTATTGGGACGCGGACATGGGCAAAGCAGGGGSGTGTCGTCAAGGTGTGTGTTTTTCTTGTCGCTGCAATGGTGATTCTGAACTTCACTTCCTCCTAGGTTTGCTCAGGCTTCATTCTCTCAGTCGGGTGGGTTGACGTTACGTCGAGGATTTGCCTCGGATCGACAGCAGGTGAGAGGGGGTTTTAACTTGTTATAGTACTCTTTGTGCTGATTCACCTTGTATTTTTCGACAGAACGTGCTAGGTCTACCATATGATACCAGAAGCAGACCATTCCAAAAAAACCATGTTCTCCYTGGCCTCATTTTCACCCGGCACTACTCAAAAGACGCTCCGGCGCCTGCAGCTCCCGAGGCTTCAGAAGCTGCCTCCGCCGTCGCATCCTCTTCTCTCCCAACAGAACCTGTTTCATCTGCGGCAGAAACGGCATCTACACTCACCGAAACCGCCACCTCTRCTCTCGATGTCATTCACACCCCTCTCCAATATGGCGACTTTACCGCTCTCGGACTTGCRCACTGGACCCCTGCGGGCATTGTGCAATGGTCAATGGAGATCATCAACACCACCACTCACCTACCTTGGTTCTGGACTATCGTTGCCGGCAGCGCATTCTGGCGACTGATCGTTGCACCAACATCTATCTCCGGCCTGCGCAATAGTTCGCGYTTGCAGCCGCATCAAAAAGAGATTCAGAAGGTGCAAGCGGAAATGGGCGAAGCAGCAAAGAAGAATGACCTTGTTCTCAGACAAAAGGCCGCTCTCAAGCTGAAGGCGGTTTACGACAAGGCAGGTGTCAGTGTTTTGGGGGGACTGGTTGCGCCTCTGGTGCAGATTCCCGTCACGCTAGGGGTATTCTTTGGCGTTAGGAATATGTGCAACTTGCCCGTGGAACAGCTCAAGTGGTCGGGATTGGAGTTTATTCCAGATTTGACGATGGCAGACCCGACGTGGATGTTGCCACTTTTGGTGACTGCCCTGGTCAACGTTCAGATATTCATTGGCGCTGCCGAGATGGATCTTAAGGCGCGGCCTAATATGGGACATCTCATGAATGGATTCCGGGTGTTGTCTGCCCTTGCTATTGGCGTTACTG
Organism: Lepiota subincarnata; assembly: GCA_023014305.1. Lineage (NCBI taxonomy): Eukaryota > Fungi > Basidiomycota > Agaricomycetes > Agaricales > Agaricaceae > Lepiota > Lepiota subincarnata. Next base: position 140,812 of record JAECYV010000032.1, read on the forward strand.
CATCATTCCCGGCTGTAAGTGATTCTCTCTCTCGAACTTGTACTTGGTGTGGCTCACAACCCTCGCTTTGCTAGGGGCTCCTTGTTTCCCTGCTAACAACATCTACTTTGACAATCCTTCAGTCCCTCGCACTGCAATACAAACCCTTCAGAAGGTTTTTGGGAATCAGCGACCTCCCTACAAAAACGAGACTACCTTCGATGAAGGCGACTGTCGATTACCTCATTAACAGCTACAAGGARCGAATCARGGACGCGAAGGATGCGCAGATGAGGACCAACCRGCGGGCAAGTGCCAGTGAGCAGATGAAGAGGTTTGAGGAGGCGCGGAGGAAATGATGTTTTGGTCYAGATTTTTAGATTTTTAATTTATACATCCTTATGTAATCAGTAGACCAGCTCCTCAGTTCCACAACATTCACGCACTCATACTCAAGCACTCCCCAGCCACCGACCCAGCTCGCCGTTAGGCCCCGCACAGCATACCAACCTGWGAYCYCTCACATCGMCGGGTCCMTAGAAYTCTGGACTCGRCCCTCGCTAGCTCTTGCCCTCGGTCTCTGACCGTCACAGATGGCCTTTCATATAAACCTCGCCTCCCCRCCGGGCGCAACAGCGACGCCTGTACCTGAAGAAGAGGAATACTATTCATCATGGTCGCTATTCCTCGTKTGTATGCTGCTGGTGCTGTCTCTGTGGACAAGCTATTATCTGCAAATCAAAAAAATAAAGACTGTCCACGAGACCCTGGTCAGTATCTTTGCGGGAATGGCAGTTGGGTTGATCGTTAGGCTCACACCAGGGACGATGATAAAAGAGATGCTGGTGAGTACGATACAATAACTTTCTTCTGAGGGGTTAGGCATTGTGGCTGGACTGCACACGCGTCTTGTTACACTGCGGAACGACACTCAGACTGCGGATTGCGCTAATCTCCCGTGTTTGTAGACTTTTAAACATACGCTGTTTTTCAACCTTTTATTGCCCCCAATCATTCTCAATTCGGGCTATGAGCTCAAACAGGTGTGGAATATCTGCTGTTTGCACTGCCGCTTGGGTTTGTGCTCATTATATGCGATATCTGCAGGAAAACTTTTTCCGCAACTTTGGGTCTATTCTCATATTCGCGTTCTTTGGGACATTTATATCAGCCGTTGGTGTTGGGTACGCTCCTCTTCCAAAAAGCATGCATTTTCCAAACTTACCACTTGCAGTACAGAGTGCTGATATATATATACTCCTTCCTCGGCCTAGAGTCGCTCGATATAACCCTACTGGAATGCTTGATTTTTGGTTCGACGTTGGCTGCCACGGATCCAGTCACCATCCTCGCCATCTTTAATCAATACAAAGTTGACCCGAAGCTTTACACCGTTATCTTCGGAGAAAGCTTGCTGAATGATGCTGTCAGTATTGTCATGTACGAGTACGTGCCCTATCCTCCTTTCTCCACCTGAATATTAGAAGCTGAGTACCCGCGCTATAGAACTCTAACCAAATTCCACGGCACCGAGGTTTACCTCAAATCCATTTTCCACGGAATCGGCATCTTTCTTCTCAACTTTTCCGTTTCCATGGCCTTGGGCGTCGCCTTTGGGCTTGGTATGTCCCTCCTCCTCAAACACTCCTACCTCCACCATTACCCCAACATTGAATCCTGCCTCGTCGCCCTCTGCGCATATACCTGCTACTTTTTCTCCAATGGGCTCTCCATGTCTGGCATTGTCTCCCTCCTCTTCTGCGGCATCACTCTCAAACACTACGCCTACCACACCATGTCGCGGCGCACTCAGCGTACAAGCAAATACATATTTTCCACCCTCGCCCAGCTCTCAGAAAACTTTATCTTCATCTACCTCGGCTTGGCCCTCTTCACCAGTGCACCATACTCAGAGCCTGTCTTCAGTTATGTAAAACCTCTGTTCATAACCATTACCACCGTTGCCGTCGTCTTCACCCGTTACGCCGCCGTCTTCCCCCTCTCTGAAGCTATCAACCTTTTCCATAGACATGCCAGAGGACAGCGTACGGAAGAGCTCCCACATTCCTATCAGATGATGCTCTTTTGGGCAGGGCTGAGGGGCGCCGTAGGTGTTGCGCTTGCTGCTGGATTCACGGGACGAAATGCGCAGATGATGCGGACGACGGTGTTGGTTGTAGTGCTATTGACGGTGTTGGTATTTGGTGGGACTACAGCGAGGATGATGGAAATGCTTGGGATTCGGACGGGGGTGGAAGATGATGAGGGTGCGAGCAGTGATGAAGATGAGGGACCGCCTTATATCGGTCCAGGCGGGCGGAGTAGATGGGGGGGACGGGGAGGAGGAAGGTGGGGGAGGCTATGGGATGAGCAGGAAGGAAGCGCTTTGTCGTCTGGCGCTTTTGGGCCTGGGTCTGCTGCTGCTGGAGCGGCGAGGATAGGCACACACTATGCCTCTCGGTTTAACCATCATTACGTCAACCAGTATCAGCGCCGCGATGGTTCACCCATTCAAGGAGGTCGTGGGCCCATATTCTCACCCACATCAAGCGAGTCGTACGATTCGGACGGAGCGGAAGTTTTGCCGCTGGCTCCGACCGCCATACATCACGATGCTACTGCTACCAACGGCGGTGGTGGCAGTGGTAGCAGTCGTGAAAACACCCCCGCCAACGACAATGAAAATATGCACCCGCTACGGAGACAGTTGAGCGGACTGGTGGGCGAAGACGGGAAATGGTTCCAGACACTCGATGAGCGATATCTTTTACCTCTGTTCTCGAACGCTACCGCCAGCCGGACGTTCCATGCACGAAAATCTGCCAGACGGACGAGTGGACAGCCTGGAGCTAATTCTCCTAATCGTACTGGCGAGGGTAGTGGTAGTCGGAGAGGAGGAGGAGGTACAGGGAGGAGAGGCGATTTGAGTGCTGGTGGTGGTGGGACTCCTGCGGATAGTGATGATGAGTTTTTCGGTGGGGATGGTGAGGCGATTAATTTGACATTGGCAGGTGGTGGTGGTGGTGGTGGTGGTGGTGGAGGGCATAATAATAATTCCAATGGGAGTGGTGGTGTAGCTGCAAGGAGGGCCTTGCCGGATGACAGTAGGCTTGAAAGGGGACTTGCGAGTCCTACTTTGAGAGGGAATACGAGTGTTGCGCCTTGGGAGGATAGGAGATGAGTGGTGAGGAAGAGGGAGAGGGTTRTAATCGCCTTTGGCTGGTAGTTATAGATATATATATAACGCTTTTTATTGTATACAGGTCCTTTCTCCTCTGGATAGACTTTTATTTCTCTTTCGTCACCTTTTTTTAGATAACTAATGATTAACCTCGGGGCCACTCAAAATGCGGTCACGAATTGAAAAGCTTTCCAGGTGTTAGTGAGGTATAATGTACAGTTATATACAGGAGATAGCAGCCGTTGTTTGGGGTAGCAAACAAAAAAGATGAAAAAAATAAGCAAAAAAAGAGTAGAAATGTTCTTGGCCGATGGGCAACGGAAGTAGGGTATCAAAAACATGTCAGTAACTAAACCCACTACTTGATGATGCGCAAGCAGCCCATGCCTTTATCTTTAAGATAATAATCAAAAAAAAAGATTTGACCAAAAAGAAAAAAAAAAAAGCGGAAAATTTGGATATAGAAAGCATGGGGGCGGAGGAAAGCAACTAAAACAAATTGGGAAAATTGCAAGTAGAATCAACTTTGGAGAATGTTGATCACGGATGTCTCTCTCTCTCTATGACATCGTTGTCAGAATCAACCATCCCCCTCTCATGATCAGATCATCAGCATCCATCATCATCATGTTGCTGTCGTCAAAAAAAAAAAAGAAAAAAGCGCATCCTAAGGTGATCAAAAGATACCTATCACATTAGGTCGGCCCGACGAAGGTGTTCACGGAGAATGGATTCTTCGACTAGAAGGAGATTGAGGCGTTTTGTTAGTCAGCTACAGAAACCAACAAGGTAATATCCATCCTTACCGGCCCCTAACGTCACGGCTGTTGATTTTGTATCCTACCACAAGCGAAAAAGCGGGTTACTCCACAAAGCTGTTAACGGGAAATAGCTAGCAGACACCACTCACGATGACCGAAGTAAGGTGAACATAGAACGGCCTTTGCACCGGCGAGTATTGCCGAGCGATTTCCTTAAAGTGCTGTTGGAAATCTAATTTTAATCAACAGTTAGTAGCCATAGGGGGCCCGATAACGAAGGAGAAACTGACAGCGTGTTGCGGTTGTTAGGTCGTTCTTGCGATCACCAAAACTAGGCACAGAATCTCTGATACGTATTCCTCTCTGAAGCTTGGCTTGCAAAAGGTCACATTTGTTCAAGACTGAAGAAGCTTGTTAATCCCTTTGTGGGCACGATAAGGAAAAGCACATACACAAGATGATTTGGGTTCGCTCTAGAAGTTTGCAGGAGCAGACTGACTTCCATAATAGGTAACTGTCCTCCAGTCGGTTGACTCGTCTCTCTTCCGCAAGCTTCTCGTCAAATGGGGATACTATATCCAATCATTGTTACCAAAATGCACGAGTAAGGATGCCCAGAGGAGCTACGAACTCGGTCTAAGGAACAGAGCTTTTAGCAACCAACGCGATGCAGTATAATGCCAGTGCACTCACGCTAAAAATATGATGGCATCCACTGCAGAACAAAATCTTTCTTAGCGCCCTTGTAACCAAGAGCATGCTTCTTTCGTGACTCACCATCATCAAAGTACGGATACCAAGCAGCGCGCTTTTATTCCCAAGCACAGCGCAAGAAAGTCAGCCAAAGAATGTTGATGATGATGATCAGATGAAATGGACGCTCACACTGCTCCGCGTTCCTCCAACATCATACAACCGCCATTCCTGTCCAACAGTTCGGCCTTGAACGGGAGCACATACGGTTAGCTGGAACCCAAGATGGATAGCGGGGCGCCATACCGTGGTCGAAAATGAATCTGTATTCTTGCACACCCAAGGTCCGGAGACGGGCCCGGATTACGTCGTCATCCGTGGGCATATAATTCTTCACAGCTATCCGATCCGAATCGATCAGGAAACTGTGGAGTTTTTTTAGCGTAAGGAGGCACGTGAGAACGAGGTGAAGCGAGGCATATACGAACAAGCCTGGGGAATCCTCTATCCGTGCCTTTCGTCGGTTGAGAACCTCCTGAATGAGCGGGTCCTCCCATAGTGTCTTCATATCTTCTCGGCAGGTCGCGATAATTTCAGCAATTTCCTCTTCTACGTCTTTAGAAACCTTGCCGGTGCCGTTGGGCGCTTCCGGGCGATTTCCTGGTCCCTTGCGGAACTTGTCCAGGGCAGACTTCCATCCGTTTGATGAATTGATTGAGAACTCGTGTAAGACACGCCGATTCGTGGGGGCCTTTTCAGGTTCGAAGGGYGCAGCGACGCTGGCGTTGATAGGATGGGGCTCCGTACTAGCGGCGCCTAGTTGCAGTTCAAGCTCTTGCTGGACCTGTTGTAGAGGTCCTAGCCGAAGCTGTAGCTGTTTGTGTTTTTCCTTGAATTTGAGAGGGGGGAGGGTTTTTACGGGTCGTATGGGTAGATCTTCTGTTGAATCCATCTCTGGATAACGGGGGTAGGGGAGATCGGCCATTTCTGCAGCCAAGTGGTCGAGAATCTCGTTGACATTGCGGACCAAGTTGAGAAAGATGACGGCGCGCCAGGAAGCCCTTTCTTCAGACCATTCGCGCTTTGCATAGGTAAGCTGGAAGTCTGGGTGGGCGAGGGGGGGAGTGGGGTTGGGATTAGCTGGATGAGAAATGAAAGTGCTAGACTACGGACTCTTTAGTGTGGCCGTTTTCCCGCTCTCGCTCTGGCCTGGAAGGGATTCAAGCGAGTGTGAGAGTGGTGTGGAAGAAGAGTCAGTTGGGGAGGAGCGACGGACCCAGCAGAAGCAGCTTGACAGGTTTCCTCTTGCGGCGTTCGTTCTCTCTCTCTCGCTTGAGCAGTTCGTCTATCTCGTCGCTCACCCTCTTGGCCTCCGCTTCAGCGGCCTCCCGCACTTGGCGCTGTTCCCAGGTTTCGTCGGGTGGGGGCTGGAGCGCCAAGGTAAGTGGGTCCTCGTCTGGATGTGCAGGACTCATCTCTCGCGGAGAAGATTTTTGACGGTGCCAGGAGGGTATTGGGAGTCAAGCGCAAGGTATAGCAGAGTCCGACATCAAGCAGCGTCTGTCTGCGGACTGAAATCACTCCCTGCGACTCGCCTCCCTCCGCCGGATCACCGGCCGCCCTTGCCCCGTTTGGCCCTCTCTCCGCCTCGACTCTCCCATCATCATGAAACCGCCCGATGCTCATCTCCAGGCGCACCGCCGAATGTCACTACAATGAACCCGCATCGGCGCTATTCAACTGAGTGCATCTCTCTGTGGAGGCTAATCCAAGGGGGGCCCTTGTTCAACCTAAACGCTACTTCATTYATTCACTCGCGAGTTATCTATTTATCGCCACTGGACAAACCTATAGTCATTTCGCGCTGACGATCGGCCTGAGAGGGCCACGAGGTCGGATCTCAACTTTTTCAACTTTGCCAGTGGTCCATCCATCCATTCCAATCGTCTACAGTCACTGACGTCATCCCCTCCTGACAATACAGTAAATATGGACCCACACCGATCGTCCCAATGTTCCTTTTCATTTCCTTCCGGGGCTATCCAGCCTTGTTCTAAATCGTCTCCAGAACTAATTAGAGAACTGAGACAGAGTACATGAAGTGATGGCGACGGCAACAACCTCCACTAGAAGTCGATTCTAGAGCGGTTCATATAGACCTGACAATACTGCAGTACAACACACCATAGGTAATTTCCGTTGTTAAGCTGGATGACGTGGATGGGAAAGCTTTCAYAGCACAGAAGTTCATTTCCACAGCACGGGAGCGAGGCSCTTCCGAGTCAAAAATTCCGACAAGAGAATTGTTCTGAAACATTTGAAAACCGCCCCAGAGGCTAAATGTATTCTCCCTGTGAAGCGGCCTAGAGCAAGTCGGCATGTGGTAAGGGGATCCCGGCTCATTGAACCATGAGAGGGATCTCCGCTCGAGGTGAGATCCTATCTCTGGCGGGTCCTGACAAGCCCTTAATCTCTAGTACCATCACGAGCTTTTCTATCCACACAAAGGTTCGAAAATCTCGCAAAACCACCTCAGTAAACCTCTACGCACCAATCGAGTCATTAGCTGCATGACTGTCAGAATGGCGATTTTGTTTGGAAGAATTAAAAGGAGGCCGTCAGGGCGGCCTTATCCCAAGCGTTGATTGGCTCGGCTTATAATCTAGATTACTCTCTTCATTTTCCCGGTCGCCAGCAGCTCCGTCCCGGAACAGGGGGTCCCCCAGACGATGGGATCTTCCCGTGGCTACTACCGGTCCTCATCCCGGTGTTTTATGTTTTATGGAAACCCCTCTCTGGTCTCRACTTGGATTCAATAGGCGCCACTGCTCAGTCATTCACGCTCATAGAAATGACTGGTTCAAGAGCCTTACAAACCAYACCTTTTCAGGGCCTCATCCACTCGACCGGGCACATAATCTGTAGGCATAGCAATGGTTTGAGGGTCTCAGGGATCTTCTTCATCTCCACCTCTGACACTTTGGAAATTCCAGCTCTAAAAAATTTCCGGCAAACTGTCATCGGAGGTGAAGGARAGGGAACGGCAAAATGCGAAACATTGGCCAGAATTTTTTTTTTAACCACCAAACTTACTATAAATAGCTCCGACCTGGTTAGCTGGATAAGTGTGCTATAATTCRACGCTCAACGCTCAGACTGCGCCATCAACATTTGCAGTGGAGCACAAAAAACCACTACAAAGTCTATGCCGGAATCAAGAAYAAAATGCATCAGGATGCGCGCGCGCATTAAGAAGGAATTTTGTAAATCAGTTTGTCGTCCCATTCCCTCGGATGACTTTTGGTATCCCGAGGTGTCCGAGAACGCCGAAGCTACAATGAATAATCCATTAAAACAATGTCATAATAGTTCGCGCTTTTGGACGAGATGCTTTGATTTTTGTTTTGTTTTTTTTGTGTTCACTCTCCTCCTTGGCTCCCTCGCGTGCACGTGGTTTACGGAGGGATGCCTACATACGACGGAATTTTATTCTTTTATAGCATTCCAAAGTGGAGCTACCCCATCCAACAAAATCGGCGAACGCGGTATACATGGCTGCAGGTGATTTAAATATACTCTGTGGCGCGTGCCAGTCCTGCAGCAGTCCCAGCGGAACCACAAGGGCAAAGGCCGGGGCCTAGATGGAAGAAGGTTGGTGACATACGCCGCCGTGGGGAATTTCGAGGTCAGATTTTTGTCRAGCGGTCTTCATCTGAGATGTTTATGCTATTTATTTTTACAAGAAATTTTGAAGAAAAGAACAACAGGACAAGTAGTATACRTACAGGCCAGAGCACGGGGGGACAAGCGGTGATAAGTACCTTTCAGAGAGATCAAAGGAGAACTTAGARGACAACTTCGGAGCACATACGAGTCAGCTCTGCGAAACTCTGGCCAAAAGTCGTCCAGCCTCAGGTTTGCCCAATATCAGTAACCATTTCGAGTCATGGGACTAGACGGTACTTTGTTTCCATGATCCAAAATTCGCGCGGGCCATTCCCAATCACCCACTAATTTAGACGATCTGAACATCACTGCCATGTATGCCTTATTTCAAAACTGTCTAGTGTGGGCCCTATCATCTTTTATAAATGAGCTCCAGTAGGTTCACGCGTGATCAGCCAAAGGTTTATGGTACCTTGCTCACTGTGACCGTATCCGCCACATGAAGTATAGCATAGTGGACCTTACCAACACTATTGGCAAGCAAAAAGGCTGAGCAGGGAAAGCGTGACGCCAAGGTAAATGATACGGGCGAAGGTCAGTAATTTGTCGACAGTTGAGAGAAATGCAGGTACAAGCCATAGAATTCGCGTCAGCAGTCGATACATGATATCAAGCGAAACAACGTTGAGAAAGGAAAGAAAAACCGAGTCAATATTGAACAGTTACGAGAAACGATCACTGGCCCCTCGCCCTCTTGGCCACAGGTCGGGATGATGTAGGAGATTCGACAGTGCCCTGCGAAACAGCAGAATCCAAGCGCTTTTTGGCGGATGGCTTTCGGTTTTCGGCTTTGCGCAGTGCATCAACCGTCTGCCAGGTCTTTATCGCAGTCTTCGCCTGATCCTGGTACTCCTTCCTCTCGGCCTTCCCGTTTCGAGTCATCTTGAGATAGTCTTCGCCTACTGGCTTGAGGTCCCCCATGGCCTCGTCAAGAAGCTTTTGAATGATCTTGTGTGGATAATGGTATTCGATYCCCATTGGATATTTCCACGCAACCTCGAGCACCYYATACCATTTTCGGATCAATGGCTTGAGGTCACTGAAATATTCGGTAACGTTGTCTAGAATGTCCTTCTGGAATTTACCACCTGTTTGAAAAGCCCAGCGCTTCTGGTCTCTGGCTGTRTCAGSRTKGTAGAAATAGCKATAGATGAYRTCMTTCTGTGCATYGGRTAACTTTCTCGGCATTGCCGGCCCATCGAATCGAAGCGCAATATATACCAGGACCCACAGGAATGATTCCATGTCGTGTATTGCAGTGTGAGGCGTAGTCCCATCAAGCTGCGAGCTTATGAAAGGGGGAGTTCCCTGGAAGAAGCTAAGAAAAGGAACAGCTAGAACAAGCGATGTGCTTACGGTGATGTATCCGYGTCCTGGTTGGCGGTCGGAAAAGAATGGAATGCGGTGGAACTGGCTATTATCAGCGGCTTGCTATCGGTTTGAGAAAGTGACTCACTGTACGATCCCAGCCAAGATCCTGAGGCGTAACGATCCGAGACAAAAGAGCCATCGAGAGTCCATGGGCTGCTATGACTGCGTGTATGTACAGGTATGGGTCCTCCTCACCACACGCTGCCTCAGCGAGGTCTATCACAATGTCATGGAAGGCCTCTTTGAGTTTGAGGCGTAGCATCTCATTTGTTGAGGCCGCCTTTTCCGAGGTGAAATGTTCGAAACAGACCGTGATCTTGCTGTGATCGAAATCAATGAGATGGCCTTTCATTCTACCATCCGTACCGGGCAAAATGATATTGCCGAYGCTGACATCTCGATGAATCACTCCGCTCCTGTACAGTTTCTCATGCTCTACTCAAATTATCAAATCCGATACATCCACAAAGTAGAAATGCAAACCTTCAATTGCACCCTTGAAACCAGCGATTAGCTCTTCTCTGTCCACAAACTGCTTGATTGTCCACCCTGTGAGCTTAACAAACATGCGTGTCAAAGAACGATTAACCGGTCGACGGTGCTCATCACCCTGGCGAGAACTGCTAATCCTGATCCCGGGGCCCCATCCGTCGCGGGCGTCGAGAGTTTTGCTGTCAGGTGCGTGCAAACCTTTCTTGCTTTTCCGAGCTGACTGCAATTCAGGAGACTCTGCGAGGCCTTTGCGAATGAAGCCGAATGTATCCACCAGGTGTTTGTCGAAATACACATAGCCACACTCGTGCAGTCGAGATGATTCAATATCAAGACCAGCTTTACGGAGAATATACCCCTCGTAAGGTTCCGCCGAGAGATCCGATGAGAGACATTGTCGCAAGCGCTCCAGCTCCTCGTGCGAATCAGTTGACCCTGAAGGATTATTCGAGGAGTTGTTTAGCGACATCCCGCCGTCACTCTCAAGACCAGGCAGCCGCTGCCACGATTGCTTCATCACCATTATCGTTGCCTCAAGGATATGTTAACTATCATTTTGGAGACCGAGGCCGTGAACCATACCTGCTCGTTTCTGGCCTCCCAGTCACTCAACGAAACTACTTCGAGTATGATGTTCGCTCTACCATGAAGTACCTGCGCATTCATGAGATGTAAAGATCGGATGGAGACATATTTCTTTGATGGATCGTTGGGACTCTCAATGACCCAGGGAATCTCGTATGCGCTTGAATAATCCTTTAGAGATCCTAGCGGGAGATTATACGATGGAACAGGCCTCTGCCCATCCCATGCCTGGAATGTAGGATCCCATCCGAGTTGTGTCGGCGAGAGATAAGCCAAGCCTGCGATGACATGAATGAAGTCCTGGGGATTCTGAACCACGGATCAGCATAGTCCTGCGCACACATAAACCGGTCGACTCACACGGTTGATGTCGATCGCTTCTATGGTACCCACTATGCCACTGCGATCGAACAGATAGACCCACAATTTGTCGAAGTGAAGCATAAGACCAAAGGCAAAGCACCGATCGAGTTGTTCCATGAAGATCTGGCGAATATAGGTACCGAGCTGTGGTACGGCCCAGTCATTGCGTATGAGATTGCTGCGTGTGCGNAAGTATGAAGGAGGATCAGTGATGATTTGGGGCTGTATGTTGTGGCAGGGGACTGGATTTGCAGTGAAGATTGATGGAAGGATGGATGGAGAGTTATATGTGAAGATTTTGGAGGAAGATTTGAAGAAGAGTCTCAAGTGGTACAAGCTCAAACCTTGTGATATCATCTTCCAGCAGGATAATGATCCCAAACACACCTGCATCAAGGCTAAAGAATGGTTTGCAAAAAATCATTTTGAAGTTCTAACATGGCCTGCACAGTCTCCAGACCTCAACCCCATTGAACACTTAGGGGATTATGTGAAGAGAAGGTTGGGGGAGTATGAATCTCCTCCCAAGGGTATGGAGGAGTTGTGGAAGAGGATAGAAATGGTGTGGGACAACATTCCAGCTTCTGAGTGTCAGAAGTTAATTGAAAGTATGCCTAGGAGAGTAGCAGCAGTACTTAAGGCCAAAGGAGGCTACTCTAAGTACTAGATATAAGTAGGGGGTAGGGGTGTAATATGTCATTGACAAAACTGTTCCAATGACTAATAATAATTAGAAAATTCATAGCTTCCTTATATAGAAAYCTTACATAATGACATTTAGYAGACATATACATTACTAATTTCCCTATGTCCATGAATATTTCCATGGTTTTATACATTTTATTTATTGAGTTATAATGCATGAAAGTCAAAAGTACAAAACATTGGAACGGTTTTGTGGGTCACTGTATATGTCCGTACTCGAAGTAATATAGTAAGTATGGTGAGTAGGGTCTGGGCAGCGCGCTCGTGACTCCCGAGGTCACGGGGCACGTTTGTATATTCCAACATCTTACGCAGTCATATAGAGCAAATAGCTATTCAAGCTCAAGGCTGTGCAATGCTGTTCATAATAGCATATGTATAATGTGTGTTACTAAGCGCTGTTGTGAGCGCTAATATGTAAGCGCTGAATAAGCGCTACATGTTATTTTTAACACGAGGATTAGCGACTACGTGATAGACCTACTTCAAGTTACGGAATAAACGCATCTAACTTTGTCCAGGTGATGAGTCACACAATGTCCGCTAGTTCATTTGTGCCCTCTTGTGGACCCATTGATAATAGTACCGTTGCCGTTCGTCACTTCATTGTCGTGATTTCGCATAAACCACACTCGCTGGGCTTAACGTCCCTGTCCTTATGTTTCAGCACACTCATAAAGTGACCCCCGTGGCCTTGCGGCATGTACTCACAAGTTCTCGGCAATTTGAATCTGGTGAGGGTTCTACCTGCGGTGTATGCAACAGCTTTTTTAGTTCGAACCCCACGCAAAGGTGAGTCAATAAGCCTTTCTTGTACCTTTTCGTACAGCAATCAAACTCTTATCCGGATAACCCTCAAACGAAGAATTTAACAAAACTGGCGCCACCTTCCCTATGTGCTTGTCAGAATTACCTTTTTTGCTCTCTCGGTAGCTCTCTTCAATTCCATAACAAGCATCCAGTCATGATGAGATCTTCCCTTGCTTTATTTATATTTGATCATCTACACATGCTGCTTACTTCTGGCGTTCCATAGAAGCCCCCTCAGTAAAAAAATTTCGCTTCGCAGCCGTAGTGCTGTTAACTCAAACCATACCTCTTTTGGAGCTGACTATCGGGCTCATGGTACTTGGGCACCAATCCTACTATGTTACCAGTCGGTTGAAGATAGGGGTGGAGGACCTCAAGTACTTCGTTTGTATCCCGGATAATGAATTTACAGGACTCGGGTTAATGCACGATCTCCGCATCTTTGGGTTGTCATATGGATGTAGAAAATAGCGCACAATCCCCAGACCATTGCCTTATCGCTTGGAGCGATCATCCTTTCGGACAGGCGGACAAGGAATTCCCAAAACAAGGTTTCTTCAAACGACTTGCATCGAGGACGGAAACTTCATGCTATTCTTTAAAGGAAATGTAAGAGAAATAAGAGCAAAAGGACAGACTGTCAACAGACAAGTCACGGATGCATACATGCATACGCAAGAGGTAAGCCAGCGGTCGAAATGTCCTCCCTAAGCACGGAAGGAGAGCCAGGGAAAGACAGTCCCATAGCAAAAAATGGATAGGGCCATAGAGCGCGAAGCTACAGGCATGTACATTTCATTCGATGACCATTCACATAAAAGCTAGAAAGATGCAGCAGAAAAAATGCTTGCCCACCATTATCACTCGACTCGTGTCGCTTGCCCCACCAATCGTCGCCGCCATGGCCGATCGCCCAGTAACTTCCTCACTCCTCCGTTTTGCTCCCGCACCAGCAGGCTCAGACAATGCCTCAGGCGCCTTGTTATTCGGCTGGTGCTGGCAGTTTGCTTGGGGAGCATCACCCCCTGAACTAGTGTTGGTCATGATTTTCTAGATCGAGCTCAAGCTGTTGCCGCGCATTACGTTCTTCTCCCCACACCCGCTCGACCTCCTCCAATCGATTCTGGAGATCTCCCATGTCCCCATTCTCCTTCAAGTGATGGATGTACTGGACGGAGTGAGTAAGGATTGTACCTTTGGTTTTCTCACCATTCCCGTTGGGCAGTATCCGTCCAAATTCATTTATTTCTTCATTGGTGTTGGCACAGCGGGAGCGCTCTACTTCTTTCTGTTTCGAAAAACGTCAGAATTGTGAGCAGATATACAGAGGAATAGAGGTTATCTTTGCACTGCCTGCTCTATTCATCGCTTCCTATCGGGGGATTCCTCCCGCGGCAAACACCGCTCGAAATTGCGGACATGGGCGCACTAGATAGTTTTTCTGGCGAGGCCGCACCTGTGTTGGCGGCTGAAACAGGTTCCTGCCACTGCTGTACCTGCCGCACATTGCGGTCATCGGTAGGAGACCACTAATTGAGATGATCTAAACATCATTGTATGTAGCCTTATTTCGAAAATGTATGGTGTGGGTCTTATATTTTTGTAAATGAGCTTCAGTCGGTTCGCGCGTGCTTAGCCAAAAATTCATGGCATCTTGTTCGCTATGACCATCATCCACCATATTACAAAATATGGTATGAATCTGACCAACACTGGTAAAATACCGCCGTGACATGAACGAAGGTCGGCAATTTGTTGGCGCTAAGAGAAGCCATAGAATTTGCATCAGGAGTCGATACATGACATCAAGTGAAGGAAAACAAGAAATGAAAGAAGAAAAGTCGACAACAGCTCTGGGGGACGATCACTGGCCCCTCGCCCTCTTGGCCACAGGTCGGGATGATGTAGGAGATTCGACAGTGCCCTGCGAAACAGCAGAATCCAAGCGCTTTTTGGCGGATGGCTTTCGGTTTTCGGCTTTGCGCAGTGCATCAACCGTCTTCCAGGTCTTTATCGCAGTCTTCGCGTGGTCCTGGTACTCCTTCCTCTGGGCCTTCCCGTTTCGAGTCATCTTGAGATAGTCTTCGCCTACTGGCTTGAGGTCCCCCATGGCCTCGTCAAGAAGCTTTTGAATGATCTTGTGTGGATAATGGTATTCGATCCCCATTGGATATTTCCACGCAACCTCGAGCACCCCATACCATTTTCGGATCAATGGCTTGAGGTCACTGAAATATTCGGTAATGTTGTCTAGAATGTCCTTCTGGAATTTACCACCTGTTTGAAAAGCCCAGCGCTTCTGGTCTCTGGCTGTGTCAGCGTTGTAGAAATAGCGATAGATGATATCCTTCTGTGCATCGGGTAACTTTCTCGGCATTGCCGGCCCGTCGAATCGAAGCGCAATATATACCAGGACCCACAGGAATGATTCCATGTCGTGTATTGCAGTGTGAGGCGTAGTCCCATCAAGCTGCGAGCTTATGAAAGGGGGAGTTCCCTGGAGGAAGATGAGAGTCCGAGCATATAGGACAAGCGACGAGCATACGGTGATATAACCGTGTCCTGGTCGGCGGTCGGAGAAAGCTGGAATATTGTATAACTGGATTTTATCAGTGAAATGCCCTCTAACTGAGAAAGCCACGCACTGTATCCTCCCAGCCAAGATCCCGGGTCTTGATGATTAGAGGTCTGACCGGTTTTATTACCCCGGCTGCTATTAGGCCGAACAAATAGGTATATCCGTTGTCACCATACACTTCCTGAGTAAGATCTATCACAGCTTTATCGTAACCAAGTGCTTCAAGTTGGGCACGGTCCGTAGCGGTAATTATCCCTGCATTTGTTGACCCGAAGGATTTGAATTGGACCGTGATCTTGCTGTGATCGAAATCAATGAGATGGCCCTTCCTCCCACCATCCGTACCAGGCAAAATGATATTGCCTATGCTGACATCTCGATGAATCACTCCGCTCCTGTACAGTTTCTCATGCTCTACTCAAATTGTCAAATCTGACACATCCACGAAGTAAAAATGCAAACCTTCAATTGCACCCTTGAAACCAGCGATAAGCTCCTCTCTATCCACAAACTGCTTGATTGTCCACCCCGTGAGCTTAACGAACAGGCGCGTCAAGGAACGATTAACCGGTCGACAGTGCTCATCACCCTGGCGAGAACTGCTAATCCTGATCCCGGAGCCCCATCCGTCGTGGGCATCGAGAGTTTTGCTGTCAGGTGCGTGCAAACCTTTCTTGCTTTTCCGAGCTGACTGCGATTCAGGAGACTCTGCGAGGCCTTTGCGAATGAAGCCGAATGTATCCACCAGGTGTTTGTCGAAATACACATAGCCGGACTCGTGCAGTCGAGATGATTCAATATCAAGACCAGCTTTACGGAGAACATACCCCTCGTAAGGTTCCGCCGAGAGATCCGACGAGAGACATTTGCGCAAGCGCTCCAGCTCCTCGTGCGAATCATTTGACCCTGAAAAATTATTTGAGGAGTTGTTTAGCGACATCCCACCGTCACTCTCGAGACCAGGCAGCCGCTGCCACGATTGCTTCATCACTATTATTGTTGCCTCAAGAATATGTTAACTATTATTTTGGAGACCGAGATCGTGAACCATACCTGCTCGTTTCTGGCCTCCCAGTCACTCAACGAAACTACTTCGAGTATGATGTTCGCCCTACCATGAAGCACCTGCGCGTTCGTGAGATGTAGAGATCGGATGGAGACATATTTCTTTGACGGGTCCTGGGGACTCTCGATGACCCAGGGGATCTCGTATGCGCTTGAATAATCCTTCAGAGATCCTAGCGGGAGATTATACGATGGAACAGGCCTCTCCCCGTCCCATGCCTGGAATGTAGGATCCCATCCGAGTTGTCTCGGCGAGAGATAAGCCAAACTTGCGATAACGTGAATGAAGTCCTGGGGATTCTGAACCACGGATCAGCATAGTCGTGTACAAGCAGGCCCTGGTCGACTGACTCGGTTGATATCGATCGCTTCTATGGTACTCACTATGCCACTGCGATCGAACAGATAGACCCACAATTTGTCGAAGTGAAGCGTAAGACCAAAGGCAAAGCACCGATCGAGTTGTTCCATGAAGATCTGGCGAATATAGGTACCGAGCTGTGGTACGGCCCAGTCATTGCGTATG
>JAECYV010000032.1:160327-193667 GCA_023014305.1 Lepiota subincarnata
GGCCAATATTTGAAAACGCGGCCCATCTCGAGTTCACATAAGCACCGTTGGATCTGGCATGGTCGAGTATCTTCCCCGCCAAGTCGTCGGGAAGGGGCAACAGGGTGTCGAGGAACATCTTCTTCTCGACACGGATCGACATGTTGGGAAGATTGCCTTTGATTTCAGCTTGGAGCCGTTTYGCGGTCAAGCGAGCCTCCAACTGSGTTGGAGTGTGGTTGAGAGGAGAGTCTGGTCTGGAAGTCTGAGTAGACATTTTGAGATTGAAAGRCCACGAWCTCACTAGATTTATAGGTAACACTGGGTAYGCATRCGCTCTGGAACACGAGGGTTAGTGACTACGTGATAGAGCTACTTCAAGTTACGGAATAAACGCGTCTAACTTTGCCCAGGTGATGAGTCACACAAGATGTCCGCTAGTTCATTTCTGCCATCCTGTGGACTCATCGATTACAGTATCGTTGCTGTTCGTCGCCTCGTTTTCGCGATTCTGTCGCGTAGACTACACTCGCTGGGCTTGAAATTCCTGTCCTCGTGTTTCTGCGCACCGTAATATGACCCCCGTGGCTTAGCGGCATGTACTAACAAGTTTTCGGCAAATTGAATCATCAGTTCTGGTGAGTGGGTTCTACCTGCGGCGTACACGCAACAGCCTTTTTAGTTTGAAACCCACRCAAAGGTGAGTCAATAAGCCTTTCTTGTACCTTTTCGTACAGCAGTCAAACTCTTATCCGGTTAATCCTCAAACCATGAATTTAACAAAGCTAGCGCCACCTTCCCCATGTGYTTGTTAGAATTACCTTTTTTCGCTCTCTCGGTAGATCTCTTCAATTCTATAACAAGCGTCCAGCCACGATGAGATCTTCYCTTGCTTTATTCATATATGATCATCCACATATGCTTCTTACTCCTGGCGTTCCATAGAAGCCCCCGCAGTAAAAATTTTTCGCTTCGCAGCCATAGTGCTGTTAACTCAAACCATACCTCTTTCGGAGCTGTCTGTCGGGCTCATGGTACTTGGGCACTGATCCTGCTATGTTCCCAGTCGGCTGAAGATAGGGGTGGAGGGCCCCAAGTCTTCGTCCATATATCCCAGTTAATCAAATTTACAGGGTTCGAGTTAATGCGCAAACTAAGAACCACTGCATACACCTTCCGCATCTTTGGGTCTTTGGTATGGATGTAGCRTCACATTATGCAATCTGTCGAAATACCGAGTCGTTGTACAGCTCGACGTTCTTTTATTATCTTTATTTTCATATTCTACATATTTTCCATGGCCACTGTAGTATGTACAAGTATTTACCATGTAATATAAATCGATCGTTGTAGCTACAAGTAGATAATAATGTCCATATCGTGTACCTCTCGTAGTACTCAGGTAGCGGTCCAAGCCCTTTAGGATCCCAGTCTCTTTTACTGGATGCTAGTGATCCTTATTATATAYTATTGTCTCGTGATACATCGCTGCGCGACTATTACACTCTCGTTACAATCACCCAAGCCACTTTGTATGTTAGTGCACAATCCCCAGACCATTGCCTGATTGCTCGGAGCAATCATCTTTTTGGACAGGCGAGTAAGGAGATTTTAATCTCAGGTTCCAAAACAAGGTTTCATCGAGGACGGAGACTTCATGCTATTCTTTTATTTTACAGAAAAAATGTAAGAGAAAAAGGAGAAAAAAGGACAGGCTGTCCACAGACAAATCGYGTATGCATGCATGCATACGCAAGAGGCAAGTCAGGCGGTCAAAAAAGTCCGCCCAAAGGATGGAAGAAGAGCCAGGGAAAAGGCAGTTCCGTGGCGAGAAATAGATAGGGGCAATAGAGCGCAAAGATACAGGCGTGTACATTTCATTCGATAAACCACTCACACAAAAAAAGCTGAGAAGAGAGGCAACAGAAAGAAAGCTTGCCCAACGCTATCACTCGGCTCGTTGCCGCTTGCCCTGCCGATCATCCCCCGCCGCAGTCGACTGTTCAGTAGCTTCTTCACTCTTCCGTTTTGCTCCGGCACCAGCAGGCTCAGACGATGTCTCAGGCGTCTTGTTATTCTGCTGGTGCTGGTGAGTCGCTTGGGAACCACCAACCCCTGAGCTGGTGTTGGCCATTGCGTTTCGGACATTTTCTAGATCGAGTTCAAGCCGTTGCCGCGCATTACGTTCTTCTTCCCACATCCGCTTGACCTCCTCCAATTGATTCTGGAGGTCTCCCATGGCCTGGTCCATCAAAAGTTTCTCCAGCGTCCACTTTTCAATGTTTCGGGCCTCATTCTCCTTCAAGTGATGGATGTACTGAACGGAGCGAGCAAGGATCGCTCCTTTGGCCTTTTCACCATTGCCGTTGGGCACTATTCGTCCCAGTTCGTTTATACCTTCATTGATATTGCCACGGCGCCGRCGCTCTACTTCTTTCTATTTCCAAAAAACGTCAGAGACTGTGAGCAGTGATAAAGAAGAATAGAGCATACATGATTATCTTTCCGTTGCCTGCTCCATTCGTCGCTGCCCATCGCGGGGTTCCTCCCACGGCGACCACCGCTCGAAGTTGCGGACGTGGGCGCACTAGATGGTTTTTCTGGCGAGGCCGCGTTGGCGGCTGAAACCGATTGCTGTTGCTGTAGCTGCTGCACGTTGCGGTCATCGGTGGGAGAGYTTTCTGGTCGGGACTGCTGAGCCGTTGCTGGAGTAGCTTGTAAGGCGACAGCGCTTAACTGGCCGAGATTGGGCGGCCCGCGGGGATGGGAAGAAGGGCCAGGATCATTGATGCCAGGGAGGCCTGCAGATGGAGTGTAATGGACTGAGGGTGGACCAAAGGCCGGGTGGGCAGCGAGATTCGACAGAGCTTGTGCGGCGTCCTCCTTGGGATTGCTTTGTTCAGCCAACTAGTGGTTAAAGGGTGTCAGCAACGGCGGTCGACGGGTCTTGCAACAGAACAAGGGCTCAAGGGAATGATTCCTCGTGACTTGCACCGAACGCGCTCGTGCTCTGAATCGCGAACGATGTACAGTCACGTGTGGCTAATTAATGCATTGATGCGATAGCCATAWAGCATCCACGAGATGATAAGTGAARRCAGACGAATTAAAATGAAAAGAGCTTTATGCAAGCTTTTAAAGACAACGRGAAGCTCACCTTTCCAAACATGCCYGGCAGAGTTCGAAGAAGGGACATGATCTGGTTCTGATCAAGTCCGGGGAGGTGTACGTTCTGCATGTCGGGAGCAGCTAGCGGTGCGGGAACACCTTGTTGAGGCTGGGATACCGGCGCTGGCGGGGGATTGGAAGGGGCCTGGGTGAGTGCGGGATCATGGTTGGGTTGGGTAGTGGGAGCCATTGTCGGCGGAGTGCGTGGAGGTCAGRGTGAGAAGGGAAGGGTTAAAATTTTGCAACAGAACTTGAGGAAGGGGACGAGGTGCCCAGAGTGGACGCACGATGTGATTTGTGCAGATCGGAAGTCGAGGCGGTACGGAGGTGGTGGTCTCGGATTGGGCAGGGAGGGAGAAGAATATGGGCAGGACAATATTGCGGCTCAGCTAGCACAAGACCGACGGCGACTCAGGACGCAGGGAGCGAGAGGGTTGTGTGTATTTGTGCGATAGGCGCTGCTCTGCTCTCGAGCTACGGGGGAAGGGGAGGTGGGATATGGGGGCGTGAAGGTCACGACGGACGTGATCAGAAACCCTGTGACCTCGCCAGGTCATACCTTTTTCACGCCTTTTAGATTCCCACGCCACAACCCAGTCATGTGGCCTGTCACACGCTTCGCCACCCCTTGCCCCATTTGGTTTTCTTGTCACACCGGGTGATCTATCTGCGCTTCTCAACAGAAATTCGGTGTTATCTACAGTACAGACTATAGTACCCCTCCTCACATCACTCCGAGCCCAGCCTTGAGTTCGCTCGCTAGATCATCCAGCTCCTGATCCTCTCCGCCGTTGTTCTTCTGTGTTTTGGCATCTTCCACGCATCTCGCACAGGTGCAGGCACCAAAGCCCCAACCTTGAAGTTCATTCTGCCTCGCCCGATACGTCGCCTGTGGATTGACATACGTCACCAGCAACTCGTCCCCAACGTGAATATCGCGCTTCGCGACGAGAGTGATTCGAGAGAGCGCTGTCCGCTGGTCCAAGTGCCGGACGGATACATTAGGAATACAGGAATGATTCAAATGAGAATGGAGAGTGTATAGACCTCCATGGGCTTCGAGATCTAAAATGAATGTCATCATTATTGCACCTAGGCCTTTCTGAAATGAACCATACTGAGACTCATTCTCCCTAAGCCACGAAGGAAACCGGTGTMATAGTCAAATATGGCCGGTTCTACATCCCCCTGAAGTGGTTTCTTCAAAATCTTCGCTAACCTCTTTTGCTCAGGAGCCGAAGTGGGTTCCTTGAATGCCTCAATAAATAACTTGTATGCTTTCTTCCAGGCATCTCTATCAGGTTCTGATTGACCCGACCTGGGACGTAAAAGCTATCTGAGCAAAYATTCCAACAAAAAGAGTAGGACTCACAAGTTGAAGCTGTACTTGTGTCGCTCTTCCATACCCAACTCCGCCAAGGCCTGAACAACGCCCCAATCTTCGTTGAATTTTTTATCACTTTCCTGGTTCGCAAGCAGCAGCCGGCTCGTACAGTGTGCCAGGGCATGGATTGCCATCCATCTCGTTTCCYGAGCAAATTTAATCAAGGGCACGCARGCAGGGTTTTGCGAAGGACACAAAAGTGGATGAATCTTTGCAGATCGCGTGAGGCAGAGCCGATTACAGAATCGCGCAGAGCAAGCCGAGGTGGAAGAGGATGCAGRACAGGGKGTGATCAATGAGCTTCTGGAAAGCGGCGTTGTACAATAAGCGCATGCGGCTGAGGTCATTTGCATGTCGAGAATCTCCCTAAATTCTGGTCAGAGAGTCATCCTGTTCATCCCAATGTACCATGTTAAACGCGACTCACCACTCTGGAGCAACAATGAACGGATCCTCCTTCCATATCACCTCACCTTCTTTGATCTCTTGAGCAGCAACCAGACCCTTGCCTTTTCTCTTATCAAACCATTTCACTTCGACCTTCGCTGTCCATTTACTGGTGTCCAATTTGGGTATCACCCGCGAGGTCGGGTAGACTGAGATACCAGGTGCACTCCCAGACGCGGAGACTATAAGACCTTGTGTTTGCAGAACTTTCCTCGTCCTTTTTTCACTGACAGYCCACTCAGGGAACTTGCCCGTCAAAAGCGTATGTACTTTCGTAATTCCGAGTCCGGGATTTTCCTTCTTGAGCTCCAGGATCGCTTTTGTCAGCTCATCCTCCGGTGGAGTCACTGGCATTCTTCCGACTCGCAGGGCTGTTCTTTTTTCTCCTTTTTCTTTTTGGGTGGGAGGCAGGGGGGCTCGAAAACTGATGATCTTGCGCGAGTTTCTTCTGTGCTAAACACATCCAAATAAACTCCACTTACATTCCTGATGAACTCAGATTCGGGTTATTTTGAAACGCCAGGCCTCTTTGTGTGTACCCTCACAGGCTCGTTTCACTGCTCGCAGTCAGAGAGTGACTTGCCCATATGCCCCCTCAGACTTCTCGACATCAGATACGCCATCATTCTCGTGACCCCCCTGATAAACGGTCATCCTCAGGCACGCACCCCCGGCCCGGTCATCTTGTTCCATCACAGACCCTTATGTTTTCATTCACCAAAGGCCTGCAATAAATTGCTGTAATTTGAACACCGTAGRCGTTCTCCATGTGCCTTGCCGGGAGCGCCATGGAGCCGCCCCATCGGCCATGGTTTGACAACGAAACCTCACTAGTAGCTCGCTCACATCATGCTATAACCCTGCAGATGACTCACAATAAAGGCACCTGTCTTGGCCAACATAGGCCGGTAGGCACTCAATTGTGCGTAATAGCCCGCATCACCTACATATCTAGCACGGTTGCAATCTTGTGATTAAAACCTGAAATACATACTGTATCACTGGTTGACGCATTGCCCTGCACGACATCGGTCATTTTCAGGAAAAGGCACAGACACTTGAGTGCTTCCATTTTAATCAATCTCAAGCGATAACCATAATTCCCCCCCCTTCCCTTCTGGTGGATTCTCTACGCTTCTATGATCAGATTCTACATCCTGAYTGTCAGTAGGTATAGTATGTAGAGCAGAAAGCGGTCGATTAGTCGCCCTTTTCGTCCTGA
This sequence comes from Lepiota subincarnata, assembly GCA_023014305.1. Lineage (NCBI taxonomy): Eukaryota > Fungi > Basidiomycota > Agaricomycetes > Agaricales > Agaricaceae > Lepiota > Lepiota subincarnata. The sequence continues at coordinate 166,528 of JAECYV010000032.1, forward strand.
GATTGCTGTCAGCGCACTTCGTCCACAGATTTAGGGGCATCTTTCTCTGTCCCGAAGCCCGACACTCTCTTTCACTTGAGCCTTGCTGAAGATAGGCGGGAGCAAACTGGTAAAGGGGTTCTGTTAATCCATTATACTTCAGTCCCAATAAGTTGCTTTTGCAGGTGGATTTAGTACTACTGGGTACTGAAACTCCCGAGTCGGATAAGGGATTGTAGCTGATCATTAACTCTCCTAAAAGGAAGGTACCGATTTATCCCAAGTCGCCATTTCGCCTGCTACCAACTTGAACGCCTCGGACCACTACCCCAGCATTGAGCACACCGACCGCTGAGCTTTTAATAGCCACCTATTTGCTGGCAGATGGGAAACTTTCCGGTTACGCCTTACTTATCCCGTGCTACCTATAGATCATCAGACGATCCCGGCATCTCATCCCGCGAACGGTCCGCTGGCACAGATCCTATTTCAGTGTCCTTTTGGGATACCCAAGTCGAACAGCAACTCCGTTTTGTTGGCGCTGATCGACATCCCAGGTACATGCTGAAGTCTATTTATACCGGGTTAATTTTGCTCTAAATGAAAACGTTCGCCCGACCTGTCGTGATACACATATGCTTAGTTCGATGGGCGTGGGCGTCGTGCGATCAAAGCTTCTGCATACGCTGAACCGATTTAAGTTGCCTGGCATCGCCCAACTACGCCAGCGGTGCATTTCATGATTTGACAAGTGAGCTGATTTCAAGGAACCCACAAGCGCTGAAAGGCTACGAGGTAGCCTCACTCGGGTGAGCCTATGCCCAGGAGGGATATAGATAGGAGGAAGGGACGAAGAGAAAACAGTGAACTCGAGATTGTATTCGTAAGAAGGGAAAAAGAAGGAATACAGTTGTGTACCCAACCTAAGGTAGATATACCTATCTATATTTGTCTTTCGTGTCTATCATATGATTCCTGGTGTAGGCGTAGCCTTACAAGCGCGCACGTATGGATCAGGAGTGAAGGTAGCCCAGGATCCTAGTGAACCTCTCCCTCCGGCAGCTAAACATATCACAATGCGGGATAAAGTTTGACACGATAAATTATATTTAATATGAGGGTAAAGWTCCTATGGTTTGTCACAAGGGGAGGTGGGGTGGTTATTCGGCACCACAGCAACATCAACTGTGCGTTCAGATGAAACAGGCATATCTACCCGGTATACTGGTAGACTGTCGCCCTGACGCGCATGCGCCTCTGCGTCTCTGGCAAGGATCAAGTTGAAGGCAATCCCAGTAACCTGAATCCACTTTGAATTTTTTTTTGGGATCAGTATATGCTTCTGGTCATAAATATCAGGTAGCTTACTGCGGCAGATGTAATGTAAAGAGCGGAACTTTGACAGACATGCGTAATGAAGACGATAATGGTGGCAATGGTGTACATTAAAGCCGATTCGATGGTGATCCGCTTGGCAAACTGTAGTCGGCCACGTTGGGGTATGTCCCGTATGGAGCAAATGCTCGGTGGCCTCCAAGATTGTTCGGTCTTCCATATTTTCCAGACAATCATCGCTGGACATTAGTGGTAAGGGTATTGTTGCCATCTCTGAAGTGAGGTGCATAACTCACAAGTAGAGTACACATTAACCAAGATTGTGCAGCCCCAGAATGCRCCAATGACCCAGAGGATATCACCTGCATGCAATCTCGACCCAGAYCGCAAAGTGATCTGGAGACAGAGAGAGAAGATACTACACGCGATCCCYCCAAGCCAACATATCAGGGGGATAAGTATGATAGMGAGCGAATTGTTCCACACAAGCCAGCATCGGTAGACCTGCAATGAATCCCCTAAGTCCGAGCCATAGCAGAACAAAGAAGTGGCGCGCACCAGTACACTATCCGCAAGAGTAGCTTGCAAGGTCACTGTACTTGGCTACAAGAGGTAGAATAAGCCTCATTGGATAGCCGGTTTTCGCGGGATTGTCGGCACACCTTGACAATGTTGAGCCAGCTCTGACCCAGTTGATCAATCTTCGTGGGYCCATAATTATAGACGAATCCTTGCATGTCGCGAACGAGTGCAAGGGCCAGGTTGAGGGAKGAAGAAACGAACAGCAAAAGAACGACACAAATCATTATCATGTTCCTATCTCCATAACGCTTCCAGCACCCGGTGTTGTCCCAAAGCAGTTTCTGAAGGCAGGTGGTGAAGGTGATAAGGTAGATACCATAGAAGACCGATTCAACCATGAGAGTGGGTAGTTGCGCCTCCTCGTTGGAGAACCCGCCCATGTTGGCGCTCTAATAGCGCCCGTGAGGGGGGGTTGCGGATTGCTGCTGCACAGCAGTGGAGTTAGAGAAGAAGCCAGACAGACGAGAAGAACCCTCAGCACAAGGCTCTAAATAAGAGAATATACCGTACTGGAAGACATTTGAGAGATGATGGACAATTTGACGTGCAGCTCCCCGAGGCAGACAGCGTGTCTTCCAGGGTAAACAGAGGGTAGGGTTCAASACTTGGCTCAACCGCAGAACATGGAAGGGTCAGACGGGCGGTGAAATGTTTGCACGACACATGTCATGGTAAAACCCCATAAAAGGATATGAGGTTGAAAACGGCCAGACCTCAGAACCTGAGGTCAGTGCGGGAAAGTTACGATAAGGATAGGAGGATAAAGCATTGACCAGATGCCAGYCCCCCGTCAATCATTCGCGGCCTTGTTCCCATGTCGACATTCTTRGAAATTATGGAAACGGTGTCTTCTCAGTCTTGAGGGACATCTACCGGCGCCGTAATGATCGTGCCCGAAGCACCGGGATCCAARCTAAAAAGGGCATATTTGGGCGCTCTGCTAAATCTGGAGTCCTAATTAATATACATTTATCATTGTGCATATGCATACTGGCAGCAACTCCAATCCGTAGCCAGTCTTCGGTTATACAAGTAAGTCATTCATATACAAATACGCGATATTTATGCTACCAATGTAGTTACATGCTTCTGATGTTATTGCAGGCTGTCGCCTTCCCCGGTACGCAGGCGGATGCTTCTCCAGGTACGGAACCTCAAAACCCATATCCTCCCCGTAACCTCGAGTCAAGGTGTGCACTATCGCGACCCTCCAGTCCCAAGGTGCAAATCTCAGGGTGCTCATRCTTTCTGACCTTGTAGAGATCTCGTCTTTTTTCTGTCGTTCTCCCTCTACCCGAATGGTAATCAGGTTGAAGGATATGCCAGTGACCATGATCATCTGTGGTGGSTCAAGGTGAGGATCATTGTCRAGCTGCGATTGAAACRAGGCTCACCACAGCGGAAGCCAAGTCCAAATAATGGCTCCTTGCGGCCTGGCTCAAAAATACGAACAGCGAGGATGTGGTACACAGTAGACCGGATTCCACAACGATCCGAATTATTCTCTGCAGCTGTGTATCGGGTCGATAAATAGATCGAAATGTGAGGCATGTGCCTTTCGTCGCGGCCCCAACTCTGATAATTTTGTACACAATAAGGGCTAAAAAGTGGAATGTTTAAATGCTGGTGGCCGTTAAGGATGTGAGAGCAAAATACTCACTGGTTGTTAGAACATTCATGATGATTGTGAAGGCCCAAAATGTTGTATACACAGACTCCACAGTCCTCTTGTGCATGTGGTACAGGTGCGTGGGTCTGCACCGCGCGTAAGTCGTCCAGATTACTATGACAGCCCCACCCAGCCAGAAAAGTAATGACACTGCAATAACGGTCCACCGGCGGTTATGTACGATCCAGCAACGGTAAATCTGCTTCTCTTAATCCGTGGGCACGTTGAATATCACCGCATCCACATACCAGCACACCTTCCACGAGTAAAGAACAAACTGCTACAGCAGATGCCTGGGAAGGGGGATGTATGTGAGCGATGTGACTCGGAATTAGAAATTTAACTTCCCGAACTTCCTCCGGACGTACCTTAATTACGTTGTACCATTGAACCGTCTGAGATGCAGATCGGTCGTCGCTCGAATTGCATTCATTCGCTTGCAGTAGTCGTGCAAGTGATAGTACGATGTCCAGTGTTACTAGTAAAGAGAGGACGGTGCCAACAAAGCACACCCAATGTTTTGGTCTCCGCCGTAATACGGCTCTGGAGCAGTCAAACAAAGTTTGCAGATAAAGACCATATAGGATGGCTTCGACCCAGAGACTGACAATTTCATCGCTTTCTTGTATTTTGGGCATGGAACTGTGAACCGGTAAGCTATCGTTTCATCTGGCTATAGATGAGTCGAACGATAACCGGATGGGAAAGTAAAATGGATGGAATCTTACCCAATACTAGACGCCTCTTCATACGACGAGTGTGAAAGGCTTATCGGCCTCGAACCTACACCTTTTATAAGGGTTCAGAAAACATCATATACATATAAACCCTATTGCAGAGTAGTGGGTGTTGGAAGGAAACTGCGGGTGCTGTTGGGGGTTCTGACAGAGTTAACAGCTGTGGCAGGCTCCCGGATCTTATTTCACGGACATGCTGTCTACTCCCACTGTAACAGCATCCAGTCGAAGCGTTACTCAGCGCGCCACGAGGTGGCCAAATGGGGTTAGGTGCTACATAAGGGGATTCCACACTGATTCACCGCGCTTGTGCCCTTGCAGCAAAAGTGATTTCAACTCTAAATGGCCTATTCATTAGATCGAAATGAGCTGGACAGGATGTAGAAAAGTGCGTGAATGAACAGTGCATGGCGAGCAATTGCCAGGGGGTTTACTTGGGGATGTTGAGGATTGACGTATCCTAGCATCGCCTAAGTTCTGGACCATATACTGAGGTCAAATTTAGCATGATATCATTTTCCCAAGGTGTGTTTTGGGAGACGGGAGTACAGCAGCCATATGCCGAGGTAATCGTGGAATAGTCATTGGAATAGCATTCAAGAGAACTTTGTCGACACCTCTCCTCATTACCTCCCAGAGCAGCTCTTTTTTTAGGATACAGTTAAAGGTGGAGGTTCAATCGACACGCTTGTTGGACACGTTGCCCGTCACGTTATTAAGTTCTGTGGCAAGGCGATCGTATTCTTTGGAATTCTGAGCGGCCTGCTTCTTTAATATCTCTGTCCAAGCTGAGCCAATTTGAGAACCAGTGAATATTGGAGGTACATACCAAAATCGCGATCTTTTCTTTCGTACTCGGCGAGCTTTTTCCTCAGTTCAGATATTTCTTTGTCCGCCTCTACTGATTTGGCCGCACCCTTCTGAGAGACGTCAAGGAGTGAGAAAAATAGTGGAGAGATTGGGTTTGATCAGGTACCTGTTGCTGGAGTTTGGCATAGTTTTCTTGCGTCTGAATAAGCTCGAGAACGACAGCGAATGTGCGGGTCAGGACGAGAGATAAGAAGAGGCAGAACCCTGTAAGATAAACATTGCGCTGCGAGCTGGACAGAATCGTATCGCGCACGTTTATGACAGAGTATAAAGGACTAGCTCACTAGAATTTCCTTGCGTGTATGCTAGATTCCGTCCTCATATCTGGAGCTCCTCCTTTCCCAGATTTCGCAAGTTCTGTTTCTGCAGTGATACGAAACATGCGCTGGAGCGCATCTGCAAACAAGATCCCTACGAATCTGTAAGAGGGAATTAAGTCAGTTGCAATGTCATTGTGATCGCAATCAACGCACATGAATGAGATTTTCAAAGCATAGGCGACCTTGGCGACGATAGCCGAAGTGGAAAGAAATGTGAAGAGGCGTTTCCGGACGGCGAAGGGAAGGGGGAAGACAAGGACACARAATGTCGCCATCTATTCGGCCAGGTCATTATGGATCTGTAGATTCTCAGTCGGAGAAACGTGCCTCTGCTGCGAGTAACAGAAACGTCAGTGAGTAGCTAGATTGAAAGGATTGATCAGGCCAAAGTGAGCACGGTGGATGCAAGCCATGGTACGCACTAGATGGTCATGGCTGGTTGTGGTTGTGGTTGAGTGGAGGGTCTAAGGAGGAGTGGGGCTCTCGGCGTCTTCGCCCTGATGTCACTGCGGACACGTTGACTCACGTGACCGTATGCCAGATGTGGCGGTGCGGTGACACCGGCGAGTGACGGTGACGCAAGCGCGACGCGTGCTCATTAACAAAACAATTTACAGAACATCTCTCATTTCATCCATACCCATGCCTTCCATCTCCGTCCACATCAAACATGCAGGAAAGACACACGATGTCCAGCTTGATCCCGATCTCCCTCCCGCTGTCTTCAAGGATGCAGTCTATCAGCTCACCGGCGTCCCAGTCGACCGCATGAAGGTCATGGTCAAAGGCGGTGTRCTCAAGGCAAGTATCCAGATGTGCTCTACAACTTTCATACTTACTCACCGCCGACCATCATTACAGGATGACATGTCGTGGAAAAAAATTGGCCCAAAGCCAGTGAGCTTCTTGCGATCCGGCCAATATACCTTGCGTACACTAACGAGCGTTCTGCTCACAGGGTCAAACCTTCATGGTCATCGGCGCCGCAGGGGAGCTACCAAAACCCCCGGAAAAACCTGTCGTATTCCTCGAAGGCAAGTCCGCTTGATCTTTAACTACCCCAATTCTGAAATTCGAGGTTTGGGTTAGATCTGGACGATGCAGAGCTAGCTGAGGCGGTGCGCCATTCAATATCCAAAGGAACCTCAGAGTTGACATTGTTTTCAGCTTGCCAAACCTGTTGGCCTCAAAAAGTAGGAGCGCAAAATTATCTTGAGCGACCCTTTGGCTTACATCACCACTAGTCTCGGGAATACCTGTTACATGAATGCTACAGTGCAGGCGCTCCGTGCTATCCCTGAACTCCAGCAAGCCTTGACTGCGTAAGGGCAAGTGCCTTGGAACACCATTCTCAACAATCTCACAGTCCCTTAGGCCTGCCCTTCAATCCACCACACCACTACCAGCCTCTCTCCGGGATCTCTATCAGAATATGACCAAGACCACTGATAGTATCACGCCTATGGCTTTTCTCACTATCTTGCGTCAGGTATGTGTGTTGCTTGTTATCGACACGGCAATCTAAGTATCAATATCTTCAGGTTAATCCTCAATTTGCGGAAGCAGATCGCAGGGAAAGGGGCGGTCTCACGATGGGTGGCTACGCACAGCAAGGTCTGTCTGTCCATAAGAGACACAATGCCAGTATCTTTTGGCTGATCTTTCTCGCCTCAGATGCGGAAGAATGCTACAGCTTCATCATCCAGACTCTTCGGAATATCCCTGGTCTATCGTCTGACGGGACAAGCCTGGCTACTTCTGCACAGGCGGATGTTGGTGCCAAAAGGTTTGTTGAGCAATACTTGATGGGTGAAATGCAGAGAGAGTACGTCTTGTTTTCTATGTGAATAGGCAGATGCTCACGGACCCAGGTTGAAGTGCGATGAGGCCCCAGATGAGGCTCCAAGTAGTTCGACAGAACAAGTCCTCAAGCTTGAGTGCAACATTAATATCACCACCAACTACATGCACTCTGGGATTATGGATGTAGGGTTTCTACTTTAACCATCTAGCCGTAACGCGACCTGAAATTGCACAGTCCCTCAACCAGAAGCTGGAAAAACATTCCTCTAGTCTAGGTCGACAAGCTATCTATTCGCAAAAGTCGCGATTGTCAAGGCTACCTAGCTATCTCACGGTACACATGGTCCGCTTCGCATGGAGGGCAGATATCGGCAAGAAGGCTAAAATAATGGTCAGTATATTATATTTGCTTTCTGTAGGGCTCGGTTTCAGACTTTGCGACTTCCAGAGGAAGGTGAAATTCCCCACGGAATTTGACGCCCTTGACCTCGTTACCGAAGATTTGAAAGCTAAACTCCTACCAACAAGTCGCAAACTCAAGGAAATCGAAAAGGAGCGCGCAGAGAGGAGGAAAGTCAGGAAACGGACCAAGGCCACTGCCGCCTCGGCTTCGACCAAGGACGCTCCTACTCCTTCAGCTGCTGCCACTGTCACCACAAGCGGGGGTGATGTGACCATGGCAGACGTACAAGAGCCGGCAGGTAGCGAGGATAAAGGCAAAGCTGTTGCCACAGGGGAATTGGAGGACGAAARTGTTTACAGAGAGAAAGAGGAAACAGCGCTTGCGGAACTCGTCGACCCTGAGCTCAAAAAGGATGTTGGGGCAAGTCTGACTGGGTTATACGATCTTGTCGGTATGTATCCATCTTTCGACTGGGGTTATCAGGCGCGGCAATGGCTAATGTCGGAATCTGYGCGGAATATATAACCATTCAACAGCTATCGTTACGCATAAGGGCGCAGCAGCAGATGCAGGACACTATATCGGGTTCGTAAAGAAATCAATCTTCCATTCAATTAAAGGGGAGAAGTCTGGCGGAGCCGCGGGTGCCTTGGTGGACATTGATGACGAAGACGAGGATTGGTATAAATTCGACGATGACAAAGTGTCTCTGTTCCCGAAGGAGAAGCTGGCGACGCTTGATGGTGGAGGTTCGTGCTATGCTTTTGTCGTAAACTTGTACCTTGCTTACATGCATCCCATAGGAGAAGACTCGTCTGCGTACGTACTCATATATAGAACTAAGCCTCTGGCATAGGTTAAGATAGGTGTGGCAAATTCTGTAGTAGCATTTACTCTGGTCCCTTCCTTTGTACGCTCCTTTTGGATATATGCAGATTAGAATGTACGAGGATCCGGTGTGAGAGGAGAGATTGACAAAAAAGTAACTCTCTGTCGGGGAGTCGAACCCCGCTTTCGCGCGGCCACAGCAATGACAGGCGCGTGTACTAGCCGATATACTAACAGAGAACTTGATTGTATGCACACGAAAGTCAGTATCAATGCGTGACCACACCTTCCAGGCAAAAAGAGAGCGCCTCTTCGGCGTCGTCTGCTATGCAGCACTCACGCAAAAAGCTTCATGTTGTCTCAAACACCCCGCAATTCTTGGGCAGATGTTATATTTAGCAACAGGCGCGTTCGGTCATTGTGAAACCGTTCGATTTGTTCCGCGATTGGCTGTGGACTGTCAGCCACTCTGAGCTCTCACTGCGAAAAACCACATACTGGACTTTCAGGAAACCACCAGTTGACCTGTTTATCTTCAATATGACRCCCTCAGCTCTGATGCCTCCACGGACCATGTCTATGACGACATTGCCTCCTCCAGAGTCCACACGAACGCCCAAGCKTTCGCAATCYCCWACACTCCAGGAYGCGGGATGGCGCATGCAGAAATCMATCTCGGACCTGACYTCGTTCACTACGCGACCMCGCGGGCTCTCAGACTCGAAACTGATGGAAATMCCAGCGTCGTCGAACCATATGCTGAGCAGAGTCACGCCAACACCGAGTTCGCARTCGCATCAGGGWCAACTTGCTCCTGCTGCTACTGTTCTTCCTTCTGCGGCTTTTTCGAATAGGGCTGGCGATGCGTTGAGGTCGTCTTTCCGGGAACGTTCGTGGTCGGCTACGCGTGTTGTTGAGCTGGCGAGGGGAGTCGGCGGYCCTACTTGGAATGCTTCGGCCTCGAACCCGGGACACCCTAGTGTTTGGTGGTCCCAAGATCATCAAGAAGTTGCAGCGAGACCTTGGACAAGCGGGGAGTCTAATGACCGTTCGATTCCGGACGAGCAAGAGGAGAATTGGGAACAGACACGCAAGGTTTGTGCGGTCGTTTCCAGTTTTCAAAACTGATTAGTGAACTGGGTTTTTCTTCGTCTTCTGCGTTCAGACCGTGGGTCAGGCGGTAGTCCGCGTGTTGGGGACGGCGGCCGTCATAGCGCACAAAACGCTCGTTGCAGCTGCCCCTGTCATGGAAAATGTTCCCATACCAGGCTTAGCGATGGTGGCCAAGCTTCTGCTCAGCATATGGGACGCTGTCCAAGAAGTGGACGTGAGTTCATTACAACGAATGGATGAGTTTAGGACATGACTTTTACCGCGCATAGACCAACCGACTTGCGTTTCTTCGACTCACCGAACGTTGCGCKTGTATCGTCATCACTCTGCACCAAGAGATACAAGACGCAGGGGAGTGTGTCATGCAGGAGCTGTCTGGCTCCTTGCGAAGAATAGAAGAGTACGTTTCGGTGGCAGTTCTGTTTACCTTGACCTTATTTTTCTCTAGTTTGTTTGTGGGAATTCAGGGCCTCACGAAAAAAGAGGGAGGCGTCCCATTCCTGAAGCGTTATCTYAAGCGAGAGGAGACCCTACGCAACATCGAATCCTTAAATCATCGGTTAGACCAAGAGCTGCAGATTCTCGGGGTACGATATGCCATTGGACTTCAGATACTCGCTAACTCAACTTTTCAGCCTTCATTTCAAATACGAACAGTCAAAGTGATTAAAGAGTTCGCGGCGGGCATGGACGATCGTATCGAAGCTGTCTGTCAACGTGTACTACAAACCCATTGCTGCTCGCAATCGGTAACGCAGAGTCCGGGTTTGACAAACTCACCAAGGACTCCCTCGACRCTGCGGCCCGCTTCGAGGAGGATATTAAAACCCCTCGAGGAAATTCTCAGCGTCCAGAAYAACAAAGATAGGCAGCTCGATCAAAATGATTTACGGAAACAAATTGGGGCCGTTTTGCAATCGGGGAACGACTCGACTATGTTAGAATTCCTTCAGATCCCAAGGGAGGACATACTCGAGGCGATCAAAACAATGCAACGGCACCTGGAGAGATCAGCTCCCGGGGCGCATGAGCTATCTGATGTGGAATTGCGTGACTCGAAGGATACATTGCATCGTGAATTCGTGGAAACTGGTATCGATTCGTTGAGGCGCATGAGCAAGAGCAGTGCTACTCTACCAAGTTGGACCATCACCAGGTTATTTTATCTTTCCTTACTGGGAACCTTGAGCTGATTGGAAGTAGGTTCGAGATTGACTGTGGGGCCAAGATCGGAGTMGGGTTTTTCTCGGATGTTTAYGAGGGSATATGGCGCGGTCAACCTGTTGCGGTTAAAGTTTTGCGGGATATCTCTCCAAGTCGTCTTTTCGTCAGGGAAGCMGARATTTGGAAAAAACTTAGCCACCCTAATGTTTTGGAGCTCTTCGGTGCGAGCAGTGCYAGCGGGAACCCTCCYTGGTTTTTCGTCAGCCCRTACGCGAAACATGGGGAYCTCGGGAATCATCTRCGACGCATWAGCATGACAAGRGAACAACGGGGAGTTGGAATCATGGCTTCCCTTTCTTCGAGCTCCATACGAGCATTTGAGCACCTACGGAGGGAGAACCCTAGGCCTTCAAGGGAATGTGACTTGTTTCGTTTCATGTTAGAGATTGCTATGGGGATGGATTACCTCCACGACCATGGCATTTTACATGGTGACCTCAAGGTCCGTCCCGCCTGCCCATGATGTTGAACATTGATTGAGTATAGGTCATTAGTGTGCCAATATCCTCGTGGACGAAAACTACATTTGCATGATATCCGATTTCGGGCAAAGTGAGATCCGAGCTGAAGCTTACAGGATGAGTGGTGTGTGTGGACCTCGTAAGTTGGCTCCTGAACATCTTTGGACAGCACTTCTCACTTAATACATCAGGAGGTACCCTCAGATGGCTGGCGCCTGAGGTCATGCAGGGGCTCAGTGATTTGACACCAGCGGTTGACGTTTATGCGTATGCTGTCTCCTGTGTGGAGATATTAGCTATGGGTCAGATGCCGTGGAGCCTTGTAGATGACAATGCTGTCCAGTTCATTGTTCTCAGTGCGTTGCATCACTCTGAGGAGTTATGAGAGCTAACGTTCCTCAGAGGAAAATGGCCGCCCCGGGATACCCAGCCAATACCACGAAACACCAGTCCAGGATCTCTTGCAGCATTGCTGGGATCGCGACCCTAACTCTCGCCCCTTGTTTTCCGATATCGTATTATCTATGCGAAAGCTCAGGCACAACACGAACAGTATCACGGAAACACCACCTCCAGTGTCTATACCCGAGATGCCTGAGCTGGAATATATTCAGGACCCAATGTCGCCAGTGACGCTAAGCCCTTGCGGTGTGTCTCTCCAATAGCGTACTTAGTACTGGCTGATCCCCAATGAAATATTTAGCATCAACAGTCAATCCTGCAGACCGCCGATCCTTATTATCATCTCGAGCGTCATTCTATGCCAACATTGCCAACCCTTGTCCGATGTCTGAGGAAATACCAGAACAACGGGAAGAATCGATCAGCATGCCTCAACAGCTGGAACCAGATCCGTGCGCTTCCGCACTGAATAATGATTCTTCATCAACCTTCCTAAGCGAAGCTTCTAYTTTATCCGAGGACTTTGTGAAAGTTGACTTCGGAATGGATCCGAAATTGTGGGAGGCAAGAAACGAGCGGAGATACCGACTACTGTTAAATCATCGATACCATCCATCTTGTGAGTTGAGTTCTGTGTACGAGCATCTTGGTCCTTATGCTGTATAGTGGTTTTGGCTTTATGGGATCCTGTGCCCGTGTCGCTAGGAGCCGTGGGTTATCTGTCTAAGCCTTCTGGGACATTCGTGACCTTGTTCAATGCTATTACTCCTTCAAAACACTCTGACCCCAGAATTGAAGGCATGCCGTCAGTTGCAGGATATGGCAAAGTTTTGATTGGCACCCACCGGCATGCGACGCGGAATGCGGCGTTGCGGGGACTAGATGTTGTTTTCAGCTTTTTAAGCTCCGGGAAGCGGGATGAATCACCAGTCAAGTAAGTCCATTTTAATTATATTATGACACCGGTTATTGACATGGACGCTATAGTTTTAGCCGCAGGGCCTCGTTCCCATTGCGAACTGGTCACAAGGTCGCTTATATGTATACGGAGTCGACAGAATATTGTTATTTGCGCAAGCTGGACGCACCGAAGCTGTGGTTCAAAGCAAATGCGGATTATATTCTGGAGGTCTATGGTGCTGAACATGGCATACATAAGGAGGATCTAGTGCTTGGTACGTGATCGCCGAGCCACAATGATGCTTGGAGCCGACCTCATTCCACAGTCATTGGGGCAATACAAGCGCCAAGTTATGCCCTTTTTGTGAGTCACGATCATCCGGATGGCCATGTAAGACACAGTGATACTGGTATCCTCGAATATGAGATTCTAAATTCAATTGATATAGGCCCACTTTCATGTGTTCAACCCGAAACATGGGAAGCCTTGGGGGACGTTTACTACCGACGCAGAGACGTCGAATGATCATGATGGGCCGATGTATGACGAACCATGGCAAAAGATTCATCGCTGTGCGTACAAAGTTTCTGCTTATGGTGATCCAGAGAAGGCGCTGCTTCTCGCACGATTGCGTTTCAAACCCGATTCGTCAGAACCTACATCGTTGTGAAGGTCTACACTACATCTCCCACTGGGAGGGAGATCACAATTTACTATATCACTCTACATAGCACTATATATTTGTACCCTAGACTTTGGCGCCAATCGGAATCTAGATAAATGTTATGATTTATATATGTCACGGTAGTGTCCCAGTGAGCATGGCGAACATTCTTTCCTCGTGTCGAGAGATCAGCTAAGTTCGATAATCGGGACGGTACCGAGTGGGCCGTCAGATGAGGTGCCGCAGGGTGATGAGTTCCCCCCCCCCCTGCTTCGCTGCTTTATTCTACGGACAATGGTAGCTAGTGTGCCAAGGCTGCCTGTGTTGGAAGACAAGGCCAGCTTTGATGAGAGACGACACTTGGGGGGAGATCAAGATGGCAAGAGATGACAGCGCCATATGCAATGAGTTGAATTTATTGGCAATGTGCGTGTTGTTTAGGGGTTGCTGTATATTGATAGCGTGGTATTTGCTGGGTCTGGCGTGAATGGGCTATGTGTCTAGTTTCGTCCAGGCCTGAAAAAAAAWTTTGCAAAGGAGTACTGGATACCTTGGAACGAGTGCTTTCCCACGTTGCCCGATCCTGATCTGGGCGTCTAAAAGCTGTGGTGATGGGGTGTTGAGGGGGGGAATGGCACTCGGTGGCCTTGCGCTCTCTGACTGTCCCATCCATCTCCTTTCTCTCCATCCCCCTTCCGCCTCTATACTTCGCCTCCAAAATCCTATAAGCTGTTGAAACAGTTATAATAACTCTACTTGAATTCACTATCCTGCCCAAACTTCAAAACGCCGCCTTCTCTCACAACGCCTACTTGGCCCCATGGCCCTTGCAGGCGATTGCCCGATACTCGTATGGATGATTTCGCTAAACCGCGAGTATACGAAGGAAGTGCGTCTTTTGAAGTATGTGGCTGGTCTTGTCGGTCATACTCATGTTGGATCCAGGAATATGATGCCTGCCACACCCTGGTCAAGGAGTGTGTAAAACATGTGTCTATACCTCACAACCCGACGGATCCCGATAACTTTCGTGCGTTGCTGCTTCACCCTCCTCCGCCCTTTCCAGTGGAACTTTGTTCACCCTGCTCATCTCAGGCAACCTCATCACCAGTATGCTCCCATTATTGATGATGCGACATCGGCGGATACCGCGCGCAAAGTGGAGAGACTGCGTCACGCAGAATGGTAAGCGTTGGATAGAGCAGGTAGGCCGCGCTGAACTCGGAGGAACTCGTCTCAAAGTAGCCTTGGTTCAGGACGATCTGCCGCCTGAGAAATTCCTACACTCCATGATAGGCTACCATCTGACGTACGACCACTCCCTCTGTGGCATGGCAATGACGCAGGGACCTCAAAAAAAGGTCATTAACATTGGCCTTTCAATCCTTATCCACAAGAAGCCAAGCAAAATTACACTCTCTGCTTACATTGAATCCTTACAGCACAAGGCTTGTCTCTCTCCTCGGCATCACCTTTACTSCGACTAATTTTTTTAACTCCGGTTGCCGAACAGCTGACACCGCTGGAACTTGCCTCCATTACTGCTGCGCCCGACCCAGACACTGTCCTTCGTCGGCTGTGCATCTTATTGACGTTAAAGCAATCCTACGCTCGGGCTATCGGCCAAAATACCGCCTTTGACTGGGCACGACTTGAGTTTGACATGGAGAAGCAATCTGCCACTGCCGACGGGCACGCACTTACCGGCTGGGAGTTTCGAATATACCGTGCTAAACTGGGCGTGGCACGTGGCAACAAACTAGTGGAAGAGGTGTATCAGTGCTGTTGCGCGTTTTTCCGTGGATGCGATGAGCTGAAATTCATATGGCATGAGTCGTCAAAGGACCTAGAAACATGGGTACAATTCATTAACATCGATCAAATGGTCAAAGTGATTCCTAAGCTTACCGCCTAACCCCGTTCAATGTATGTACTTGTGTAATTTATTACCATGTCACCCATTCCACAGGCCCTGCTCGAGTTGCTTGCACTTACTACACACATATCCATACCCGCATTATCATCCTACATACTTAGCGCCAACGATTGCCGTCATATTACACCCGGCGTCTAGTGATGCTGATTGAGATCTGAGATGCGACGATTCAAAGCTGCCTCATAGTACTGTAGCCCAACCTCCTCATCAGTTCAAATCTGCCAAGTCTCTTGTATCGCGCTTGTCTCAGCCCCTGATCGTAGCCTGGACTCATTGTCGTCCCTGCCCATCGCTCCGTTGGATAATAGTCCGTCTGTAGGCATCAGTAGCCCTGAGTAGTACTGATGACCATTATAGTATAGGAGTTTATGAGCATTGTTTTTTTTTTACCCTGCTACCTCTGCCCTGCAATCCGGTGCGTATCACTCAAACTACGACACGCCCAAAACCGGCGCTGATAACATCCAACCCCCGACAATCGCGACGGAAGACATAATCATTCATTAGGCCTTTTGAAGCAAAAAGCTGTTAAAGAACGTCGAATCTTGATGTGAGTCGTGCGAGTCACGAGGCTGCTGCACCACTCATGTATTGTAATTGGCGCTACGGAGATAAACGGAACAACATCGAAGGGAACGACCACGATGTAGAGGTATCACACGTAATAAACAGCACTGAGTTGATAAAGAGGTTCCAGCGAAACAACGGGAGGGGTTTGGGGTGCGTCTTTGTATGAAGGGTCTCCTTTTTGGTCTACTAAGAATAGCAACTTAACCACCAGTACAAGGTCTGGGCGCCAAAAAGTGCATCACTTCCGGCTCCGATGAATGCCCGTTCATTATAGCTGTGTGGTATGTATATGATCCGAGAATGCTTTCGATCGGAGGTGGGGGGTGGATAACCTGAATTGGTGACTGCGAATAAGTTGGTTCAGGGGCATTTTAGAGGCGCCCGAACAGTTGATCATTGATGCGCGCCAAATAGAAGGGGAAGGGGGAGGGACCAGAAGACGCTCAAATGTCAGGCCAATTAAACAATGTTGTTACTGATCAGCTATCAGTGATGCCAACACTTTATCATTTTATGAGCAATAGGCAGTTGATCACTAGGGAACTGACCGGGGTCGTGTGCTCCCTCTCCCCCATATGTTGTCGTAAGCGGGACACACCAATAAGAYTGYCTACCGAATACCTTGTCGGCTTATGAGCATTCGCGGAATCCATCATTACTATCATGTGTCTCACCTATAGAAGGAGAGAATATTGATATCGGGAGGGCGGAAACGTCACGGGAAGCAAGAATAGAAGTTGGAGGCTAGATATAAAGCTGGTAAGGAATGCGCGTGGTATGGGCCATACCCGTGGGGGTATAGTGGGCGCATTTCCTAGCCAGGGAGTCATGGTCCTCTTTGTACATGTTTGAGTCTCCGAGCTTATGATCTACATTTGGGGCTTGGGCATGCATTCGTAAACTTGGTCACCATCCGACTGCTGAGTCAAGACGTAAAGCTGATGCCATATGTCCCTGGGATGGCGTGACCCCGCGTGGCCCCGCCAGCAATTTTACATCAAGAAGGGAGAAGAGGACCGTACCGCATGGGAGCCTCAAAAAAAAAAAATTGCCCAATCAGAGGTCAAGAGATCTCAAGGCTACCGAGTGAAAAGGAAGCGGCACGGTAAACAGCTTTCGCTGAACCAAACAAAAAGTATAGCATTGGTAAAAAACACCAGGGAACGGGGGTACGGGATTATCAAGAAGGGGAAGGGGGAGGTAGCACCGATCAACCCAAAGAAGAGGGGGCCCAAAAGGGTTGACAGAATCTATCAGGGGTAATGGGAATTAGGTCACTTTCGATTGACTATTCACGGTGGGTCAGAATAGAAGTTGGAGGCTAGATATAAAGCTGGTAAGGAATGCGCGTGGTATGGGCCATACCCGTGGGGGTATAGTGGGCGCATTTCCTAGCCAGNAACTTGGTCACCATCCGACTGCTGAGTCAAGACGTAAAGCTGATGCCATATGTCCCTGGGATGGCGTGACCCCGCGTGGCCCCTCCAGCAATTTTACATCAAGAAGGGAGAAGAGGACCGTACCGCATGGGAGCCTCAAAAAAAAAAATCTGCCCAATCAGAGGTCAAGAGATCTCAAGGCTACCGAGTGAAAAGGAAGCGGCACGATAAACAGCTTTCGCTGATCGAAGCACAAGTATAGCATTGGTAAAATAGYACCAGGAACGTGGGTYACGGATTATCAAGGAGGGGTATGTGGARKTATGCACCGATCATCCCAAGGAAGRGGGGRYCCAAATGGTTGACAGGATCTATCAGGGGTAATGGGAATTAGGTCACTTTCGATTGACTATTCACGGTGGGTCACCACCGATGTTTACAATTAGGATTAGTTTTCCCGAAGGTGATACACACCCCATTACGAAAGCAGCGACTGCTAGGAATGTAATCCCTGCCTTTCCGTGAGACCCCACCAAAAGTCAATTGTCAAAAGAAAGGCATAGAKATTTGCCGGGCTGTCACTCCCGCTCAGGAGTATCCAAACGCCAGCAATCAATGACCAAGTCAGGCTCTAGATTCAAAGGCACTGTCATGGTGGAGTGATCATCCTTGTGGTCAAGCAATGGCGTGAAGAGTTGACAGATAATCTGATGGTCTACAGGCCGACCATCTTCAATCATCTATCGAGTAATGACGCAGTAACCTGCAGTGTGGGGGTGTGAGATAGGATGTCCAATAATAGGTCCCAGCAGAGGTGGGGTGTTTCCGACAGATTTCAGCCAAAGATAGGGCAAGCGCCTGAGAATCCATTGGATAGTAAATTGAATGCTGCGTTACGCTATCATTAGAGGCATGGAGCGTACCCCACAATGGGTATAAATACCACCAAGGAGTGTAAAAATAATGCTTTGTGGGGTTGCTTATGTGGGTGCTATCGTCAAAACCACATGCCTATGATGTAAGAGCATCCACTGTCGGGAACAAAAATAAGATACCTGCAAGCCGCCATGGTCACATCACAGAACAGCTTGTATGYTCCATTATATATGTTTTGATGTAGCGGTCATTACTGGCCGTCTGCATGACCATGCTTATAATAGACTCTCTACGTTAGAGCCAGACAGAGAGGGAACTCGAGGCGCAGCACCAGCTGAAGTAAAATTCTGGAATGAAACAATGCTTCGGTGATCCCCTCGGAGATTTGGGAGCCAGTTGGATGCAATAATTGGARTCAATTCATCCGTTCTACATCCATCTCTGGCCAGCTATTTAATTTAATGAGAACTCGATTGATATTAGGATGGGTCATAGATTTCGTGCTCATATTTCATGATCTTTGTCGTATTCCGTTAGTGATTTCGCCGCCCTTGGTTAATGGAGCGAGCTCAAATAAAGCTACCCGTTTTGTCTCAGCTATATTTTTCCACTTTTTTTAAATGCAGGCGGGGTCATGCATTCCCTCATCTCCCATCAGCTTTGGCTGCAACGACATATTTTACCATCTGACTAAGGGTGCAGAAATCCTGCTTACCCTTCGCGAATGCCCCGTATGCTCTAGTTCTATTGTCACGCACGTATAAAATTCGCATCACAATCCCACTGCAATCCCATAAAAGGCAATCTCATATGGTGTTCGCCTGCGTTTATGGTGTCCAGGGGTCTACAAATTTAATGCTTGGACTCCTGACGGATCCACAGGTCGCTATCCTTTGACGAACGCGATCGAAGGCCGCAGACATCGCTGCATGGCATGTGCACATAAGCTACGCTTACACYAACTACRGGTAAGCAACCCTAAYCGTTACCGATTTTCTGGGTTTTCTCATAAGTTGGCGACAGCTGAGAATCTATGGTCGCTATCGCTTCYACCATCTGTCGAAATACCAGGGGCTTKATGATTAGCCGAATTCAATGRTGACCAGGYCTAGACCTTAGTGGTACCCGGTGACCTGRTTTCATTCCGGTTTATTTTAGTTAGACCGTGTCTACTTACTGCAGCCCACGCCCCTCTGCCAGGTTCCCCCCACCCCTAATACTTGGTCTCATASAGYGCCTCCTTATAAACATGCACCATGCCCTGCGAATTGAAGAAATCCTGGACATCATTTTKGGTGATCCCGTTCTCCATTCCCAAYCCGACAGAGACACATGGCTGGTGGAGGGGTGGGCACATCGAAAGCACCCTTTGTTGGCCCTAGCGTTGACATGCAAGACGTTTCATGAGCCAGCAACAAGGGTTTTGTGGCAACAGATTGATGGCATAGATCGCTTAGTGCGGACCATGCCTAGGGAYGTTGTCAAAGCTGTCATTCCTTATGGGCTTTGGCACAGGGGGAGAGGGGTACCGGAGGATAGGCAAAGTGAAGTTGAAAATGTYGAGGGGAGAGGGGTGACAGGAAGATATATTGTAGGCTGAAATTTCAACGCGTGCTTTCACCCACTTGACCACATTCCACAATAGGTATTCAAGAAAGAGCCCACACAAGCCRATTGGGCCATCTTTGACAGATATGCGGCATACGTCCATGAAMTCGGGAATACCAAAATTGGTACAGACCGGTTCAAACTTGAGGACAGATTTTTTCAAGCTTTGCGGTCTCGTTTTGCCGGTTACGACAACCCGCCCCTTCCCAAGCTCCGTATATTGACCTGCGGCGGATGCACGCAACTCAAATATGCCCATTTCATTCTCTCCTCACGACTTCATACACTACGAGTCCGCCACTCCCCACATGAATGTTGCTTTTCCTGCATAACCGCATTCATTACCCAAGTGAAAAACTCGCCTACGATCAAATTGCAGAATATTTACCTCAGCGGAAATCTCCCAACTGATTTAGTGCCGTCAGTCTCGGGGTTGCTAGCCAGGTGTCGGAGTTTGAGGAGGTTGGATACGATGGGCATCCAATTCACACCAGACATGGTCAAACTTACCCTCCAGAATAATGCATTGGAGGAAATCTCCGCCCAAGTTACTGCATTTGACATTAGTAATGTTCCCGACAGGGTGGACGGGAACAGGGATCGAAGGTGCCTCAAAAAATTTGACATCGAATCAAGAAGGATATCGRACCAGGCAAAGGTAGACGGGATCTCGGAGAACACTTTCTATTCCGAGTTGATTACAAGGCTCGCGGCACCGGGCTTGGTTGACTTCAGGTTTCGAGGGGGCCCCCAACACCCATTCGCTCAAGATATCGGAGGCTTCCTGGAAAGCATTTCAAGAGGGGGAGCCTTCTGTGACGAAGAACAAGCCTGGAGGGTGCCCTGTATCAGGATAATGCCAGTCAAATACTGGAATTACATTCCTCCTCCAGAACCATTGCCAGAAGCCTACATCTGTACGTTTGATAACGCCCTCCACATATTATGCAAACCCCTGAACCCCTCCGGCCAATCACGGTTCTCTCAACTTCGGGTATTGGACCTTTATGAAACATTTGTTGACCTGGCGGATGCGGAACTGGGCATGGTGGCCCAATCCGTCCCTCACCTCAAATCCTTGACCTTCTGCGCAACTGGAGAGACTCGGAGAGAGAACTCAAGGACGACCTTAGTTGGCCTCTGGTTGCTTGCAAAGCATTGCAGGGRGCTYGAATCAATATCGATATGGATCGATGCCGTATTGGATTGGGATGCGCTCCAAGCGCTTGGGGGTTTTGCTGGTGTACCGATACAAGAGGATGGTACCAGGCAGATGTGGTTGGTGGCRGCGCAGAAYAAGCAGCTGCGCCTCCTGTATGTTGGAGATTCTACAATCCGGGAGGCTGGAGTCGTRGTTGACTTCATTAAATTGGTTTTCCCGAGGACTGAAAACCTACATTATATTAGCAGTCGAGAGCCAACCCGAGATATGGAGATGTGGAGGACTGTTAGRCACCAACTTGATTGAGTGGACAAAAAGATCTGTCATGACAACGAAGAATATTTCGGTTGAACTAGGGCAGGTTGAATCTTGCAAAGGTCGCACATGTGCCATTCAYGGTAACTCTGCAGTTGAGGGTGGCAGGCATGTGCACGCGCGYAGGCAATTGCCAAAAGCGACGGTAAATAAACAGTACTAACTGGAAGTTTAACCCTTTGGTTGCCATTGTGAGTACAGTGCCTACAGTAGATAACCAAGAGCTGGGCGAAAAATGTACATAGGCGAAATAAGCTTATTTGGCAGACGGTATCAGTGACCTGGGGCCCYACCGAAAATGTGGAATGTCAGGCGAGGACCATTTCGATAGCTGGGGTTGTCATGGGCGGGCATTAATGCATGTCTTGCTTGGGAGAAGGATGTCCATCCGCACTTACCTACGGCGGATTAGCGGAAGATGATCACCGTGTGGGACTCCTTCGAGCACTGGGAGACATATTCAACCTATTGGTAAACGTACTCAGCGTTACGCTCGTTTCGCGAACTGCTGAGGTGTGTTAGTAAGCTGATATGTTTTTATATGTTGAAAGAATARAACTGTATAGTTGTAAAAAACCGGAACAGCGGCACTCAGAGGCACTCAGAATATGAAATACTTGTGTGCCGGTGTGTGCGCAGAATCATTCTGCTTTTGTTGAGGGAGACCGAAAAAGGAAAGCGACCGGAGTCGCTATGCCTCGCCAACACAACCACTCCCCATCTCACCACCAATGAAATAGCTAGCACCCAGTTGAGCTAGCCACAGATTGTGATCGAAGTAGTACCGTTTTCTTGATAATATCAGCCCCCCGGTTGTTCCGCTKTCCCAAAATCGAACGAATTTCCCAGCATCAATAGCACCAGTGGCTTCGTGCCCCTCTAAGCTCCTCCGTGATGYCCGGTATTGATAATGCCACTTCGACAGTGGATTAGAGGGCACGGATTGGTGTCAAAACGGAATTCCATTGCTCTATACTGGTGCTTCGGATGCACAGGATTCGAACTAAGGCACCGGTACAAATTTGGCAAGCCTTACATTTATAGATCATTGAATATTCTGCTGAAGCAGTTAGCGAAGCCCACACTGTCAGCCCTACTCGAGCTTGCTCAACATATTGCAAAACTGCTCAGAGAGGCTTGGATACTTATTAACAGCCTCCAGTGCGAACCTACCTCGACCACCCGAATCATGTTCAGGTCACGATAGCTACTCATCTATTTCGTTGATTCAAAGAAGGCCCTCGATACCTCTACATCAGATAGATTAGCACATTTTCTATAATTGCTTGATGGATGATGATGCAGCATCACTTTTGGCGCACACATTGGGRGTTCTTGAGCATTATAAGCTGTCCAATTCCTGGAATGCCCCAGTCTGGCGGCCCCCTTACACTACTTTGATACTCAGCCACCRAGAGTTGGTGCGCATAGCCTTCTCCGCCAGGCCTAAGCCATGCTCGATGCAATAGCGGGCTTTCTCTTCACCGAATGGGCAAGTATTTATTCGTATCAGATAACTACTCCGCGCTCATTAATCACTAGTACATCGATGGTRTGATGTCGTGGTTCTTCAGCTTCTTGGCTATTGAACTCATATATTSAACTCTGGCAGCATCGATGATCACACTTTATGTGAGTAAGACCCGCCTTAGGCAGAGCTTGATCTACAACTTATCCGCCAAAAGGTGTTCGATTATTTTTTGACACTTCCGATGGAGGTGTCTCTYGTCTGGCCAGGAACATGGAATGCAGTCAAAGTCCTGTTCCTGTTCAATCGATATTTTACAATGGCCGAATTTGTCCTCAATTATTTACGGGAACATGTGCTCCATACAGCTCGGGATTGCTTTCCCATCACGCGAGCCAATATGTGTGGGTCTCTCGTTATGCCGTTTAGGCGGTATATAAGCTAACTTCTTATCGGTTTCAAGGGGTATTTGTGATTGGTGTAAGTCTAGTTGGGGGTGAGTGTACCGTCTATCAACTAGAAAAAACTACAAATGGGGGGTGTATTATATTCCAGTTGTATTCAATCTTCGTACATGGATAATATGGAGGAAGAACCTACTTGTTGGCGCTCTCGCAATGCTATGGCAGGTAGGAAGCTTTATCTATTGCGGGACAGTTGTAGAAAGGGCCGCCGCGAATATCCATTGTATGTATCTTGATAACTGCTGCCTCTCCTTCTGAAGGTTTAGGTACCACCCCCAACAGCCATCAATATGTATCCACTGACCGCCTGCTTAAAGGACTTGAGCCACACCGATGTGTATATGCCCTTTGTCCTGATGGCTCTGTACGATATAGGTTCCGTTCTTTTCAGCGGGCTCTGATTGCACTCGGAGAGCTGATAGATTGATTTTTCTAGGGATCCTTATCCTCACGCTCATTCCATTTGTCAGAGAACGTAAGAACATTAGCGATATAAACTCATATTTGTAATGCTCAATTGGAAGCATTTCTGCTGTAGATCGGGAGCCAGGAATTACCTTTTTTAAAAAGAGCCAGATATTCAGGGTAATATACACTGAAGGTAAGAATTACTCAGCTCATCCTGGGACACTCCCCTAATCAATCCTTCAAACAGGAATGATATTCTATGCCTTTCAAATTGGTAAGCCACAATTTCCAGACGTCAACACAAACATCCAAACAACGCTTTTCGCAGTCGTTTCCGTTTCGACAGCGGTCCTGATTCGGCGGTTTGTCAGTTTAAAAAACACCATACTTTCATCCACGGCAGGTTTTTTGCTGATGAAGGTTCCCTTTGATTTTTTTCAGCTAAATGCTTCTTTCCTGTCACTTTAGTATGTCCAGCTTTCACCAATTTTTTTTTCTGTTGACATTCCATCTTAGCCTATTTCGGACTGTCCGTACTATTTTTTCAAATAGGATGATTCTTCACATCCGTGAGGCTTATCAGGATCAGACCGTATATGGCGATAGCTCACGATCGTGGTGAATGGCGAGGATCCAAGGCAATGTTCGATTTTTTTCGGCTTCCTACTGTAGACTCGTATTTAAGTGCTTCGAGAAAATAATTTATTGCAATGACCTAAAGAAAAACAAACTAATTAGCACCACCGTGACCACACACAAACCCTACGGCTTCGTATCTGTGATATGACCCTACTTGGGCCTTTCAGCTCTCATTGGAGTATGCCGTTTCATGAGACAGTCATTTACCGATCGAACACTCCGGCTAAGGCTTTGTGAGGCGGGACCATCTCGATCACTGCGGTAACAAAGTATCTCAATAAAAACAAAACCGAACAGTTATGGGCACTCCTTTCATCCCACTGTAAGCGGAAATCTCATGTACGCACTTTCAACTAGCTCTTTCTGAATAGGTCCCGGATCGAAGAAATTTTTTCCTTACCCTGTGCTTGCACTACATTAGACAAAACGGAAAAGCTGTTGTCTGGCGAGATGGACCTTTCTCGACAGAGTTCCCACAGGCTTCATCTGTCGGTTTTATTTCGTTCTAGAACACCATCCTGAGCTGACCGTCTTTGCGTTACCAACACCTCGCCCTCTTTCTCTAGTTCCCCGACCG
The DNA here is from genome assembly GCA_023014305.1 of Lepiota subincarnata. Classification (NCBI taxonomy): domain Eukaryota; kingdom Fungi; phylum Basidiomycota; class Agaricomycetes; order Agaricales; family Agaricaceae; genus Lepiota; species Lepiota subincarnata. The sequence goes on from JAECYV010000032.1 coordinate 191,221, forward strand.
CCCGGGAGCCCCCTTCCACGACCCCTCGAGAGCACGGACGGAGATGCCTCCGCTTTGCATGTCTGTCGTTGGATTTCGGTAAGGAGAGCAGCTTTACTGTGAAAGTTAACGATAGCGGGTGTAGCAAGCAATGGTGAAAGCGGGGAGCAGTGAGCAGCGGCAGTAGTGGCAGTAAGAGCAGGGGGCGGGGAGTGGTGGTAGCAGCAGTATCGGTGCAGGTTCACCGGCTGCTGAGAGAGCAAGCAAATTAGGCATCACAAGTAGCGGGGGCAACAGCAGTGGCATCGGGGGACCTACAGCTGAGCGAGTGCGAGATAGGTATAACTATACCAAATTGTTGCCATCAACGGGCCCCTAGGGCTGGAGGCGTAGTCTTCAGCGAAATTGGCGGCAGCGGCCTACTCTGCCAAGCAAGTGCAAGGCGATGTGGTCGGCCGATCAGGTTGTTGGCTTTGTTGACAAATCCCCGGGGTTGTGAGGTGTAGTCTTCCCAGCAAAACTGGGCGATGGCGATGGCGATGACGATGGCAATGGCGTCAGCTGGCCGCCGGGGTGCGGTCCATGGGCCTCATAGGTCCCATCAACCGCCGCAACCAAATTGATGCACAGTTGAGATGTTGAGACGGGTCCCCGGGGTGAAGGCGTAGTCAGTGATGGCAGCAATCTTTGGGCGGCGGGGGCGGCATCATGCAGGACTGGCCTTTTGGGTGGGGATGAGAGAGGGGCTCCCTTGTGAAGTGTTCCTATTGGGAGAGTAGAAAACCATAACGTTATCCCGGCTTCAAATCACACCACGGAGTATTGCTTTACATTGTTCAGGCATGGGATATGAGGTCAGGAATCTCAAGCTCAAAAGGTGCAGAATACATGATATAACAGCGAAAACGAGGCAACGAATGGCAAAAACACTATTATCGACATTCGCAGGATAGCAGATATAGACTGGTAGACATTGTGTGACATTCCCTGAGCCGAGTTAGACGCTTTTGTTCTTTTGTTCTTCTACCACAYAGTCCRGGGCCTCGTGTTCCTTTCCAAACTGGTAKGCGAGATTCTCTTCTCAACAAACTCTCTCGTATTGTGGGGCCTTTATRAMCGCAAGAAGGACTCAAGCTGAAGTCAAAGGAAAACTTGCTGGCATGTGCATCCATGTTGAAAGGAAGGACTTCTTCGACAAGTTACTGCCTCTTTCCAGYGACTTGGCGCCAAAGATACTCGAACACGCCAAATCCAACAATGTTTATGTGGGCTCGAAATGGGTCGCCTTTTCGGACCTCGACAAGACCGTCCCAGGATCCGTTTCCACAGGCTCTCCAACTCAAACGGCCCCCGAAATTGCCGAGGTTGACCTTAACGACCCTTTTGTAAAGACTGCCAACATGATCATCGATTATGTCAAGATAGTCAAACCCGAGCTCCATGAGCAGCAGCATATACCAGGAAGATGGATTAACACGCACAAATGCCRCCTAGCCTCAGAGACCCYCAATTTGCTTAGTGTCGTGCCTGGTGCATCCTTCGTTCCCGCGGCCAATGCCAAACAGGTAGAGGATGAGTTGGYCGGTATGGTGGTGGATTCGGAGAAGCAAAGGCCACCAGAAAATGAGGAAAGAACAACGCTACATCATTCTTCTCTACTTCTAGTTTTTCTCCTGACTCATTAGTCAACAGATCTCCGGAGCCAATGGCAGGGAGATGGACACGGCCGAARGTGAGGTCGCACAACGATTACATCAAGGTGGAGGGCAACAGGTATACTTCATCCGTCCTTGGCATGAGTAATTCACCTTGACTCACTGGTGCCTAGACAACAAGAATGGTTCATCCCTCCCATATACCCATGTGGCAACGACTAATCTATTGTTCAGCCGCCGACACAGTGGTGGCTTCAAGTTTTGACCATCGCCGAGATGAAGTTGAACAGCAGCAATACCGCGAGTGCTGATGACCGTGACGATGACAGTATGTACACCACTACCGGCACCACTAGCAGCCAAAGCAAACCCTATGAACCGCTAGCTACCTATGTTCGTCAGATCTTCATTGAACAGCTCGATCGACTCTTTGTCTTTGGTCTCATCCTTCACCTTGACCGACTGTGGGTCTATCTGTTCGACCGGAGTGGTGCTGTGGGCATCACGGAGGCGATTGACATTAACCAAGTCGGTGAACCAAGGCTCATGTTGCGGATTCTACTAATCCGTGGTTCAGAATCCCCAGGATTTCATTCATGTCATCGCAAATCTTGCTTATCTCCCACCGGTACAGCTTGGATGGGATCCCACATTCCAGGCGTGGGATGGGGAGAAGCCTGTTCCATCGTATGATCTCCCTCTAGAATCCCTGAAGAACTACTCGAGTGCGCACGAGATTCCTTGGGTTATCAACAGTCCTACGGATCCATCAACGAAATATGTTTCCATCCGATCCCTACATCCCACCAGCGC
>JAECYV010000032.1:194912-230034 GCA_023014305.1 Lepiota subincarnata
CTCCGGTTCGACGGGCCGGCAACACTGAACAATTTACCCAATGCACGGAATGACATCATCTATCGCTATTTCTACAACGCGGATACAATCAGGGACCATAAATTCTGGGCTTTTAAATCACGCGATAACTTTGAGACGGAAATTTTAGACAACGTTACCGAATATTTCAGTGACCTGAAGCCATTGATCCGAAAATGGTATGGGGTACTCAAGGTCGCTCGGGAGTATCCAAAGGGGATCGAATACCATTATCCACACAAGATCATTCAAAAGCTTCTTGACGACGCCATGGCGGAGCTCAAGCCAGTAGGTAAGGACTACCTCGAGATGACTCGAATTGAGAAAGCCCGGAGGAAGGAATGTYGGGATCGTGCGAAGACTGCAATCAGGACATGGCAGACAGTTGATGCATTGTTAAAAGACGAGAAATCAAGGTCATTTGCCGAGCCGCATTCGCAGCTTGCTGCCCCGCAGGCCCTCGTTGAGTCTACTCCATCGTCGCTACCGGCAGCAAAGAGAATACGGCGCGAGTGAATTTTCCCCGGCCGTTGTTGACCTGCCTTGTTCGATTTCTCCCTTTTCTATCTCTCGCTTTGTTACTGTGCTGTGTCTACTCTGATGTGATTTTTTACGATTTGTATCATCTAGTATGAGAAATTATTAGTATTTTCTTGTGACACGACGTTATGCTTGACGGGAAGGTAATCTCGTTACCACAGAGTTGCGGCCATTATCTTGCTAATGGCAAGCAAAATACGGCTGGGTGTAACTTGTGCAGGGACTGGCGGTTTCACACCCCCAGTAGTCTGCGCTCTCCCCTTCCAGAAAGGGAGTGCGCGACAAGTCTTTTTCGGTGTCTCTCGTGTACCACTTATGTAACCCATGGTTGGTTGTCAAGTTTCACAGAATGCACGATCTTGAAAATGCTTGAACTACTGGAGCATTGCTGAATGTAACATGGGGAGTTCCACTGATATACCCAACCTAAACTTTAATATGAATTCCCACGTTTAACATATGAATCGACATTTTAACAAGACATAGATATCCACTGCCTTATTCGTTACAATTGTAAGAGCCCGCGTGAAATGACATTAGAAGCAAATGAATTGGAACAAAAACACTCAGAATTACAAACGAACACAACAGCCATGACGCTTCACAAGGGATGAGAGCGGATATACACATGGCAAGAACCAGGCAAATAAAAATGGTGCATAGAAAAAGACGAACCGCAATCTATTAAAAGTCGATCCACCGGCAAGCGCCAGGTATATATAGTCATCGAGCGTTCAACTCCAGTTGGTATGATTGTTAACCAATCAGTCCAAGTACATGGCTAAAACTCGTTGCAGCGTTGGGGCATCAAGGGCGCGAAGGCGGAGGCACCGGCTGAATAGTTTTTTATCGATCTCAAACTGCACGCGGCTAGCAAGATGTTGACCAGCAACCAAGGATTTGATGACCTCAGCAATTCTTCGCTGTTTGTGGACATTGATTAAAGGCTCAAGATGTATGGACTCCGGAAGAGGGGCCAGGGAAGAAAATACTTCAGGTTGGGCTAAAGGTTCAAAGGCGTTAGTGAGAGGATCGATGCTGACGTTATGATGGGGCGCAGTGGGGTCGATGAGGTCGGGGAGTCTGCCTAGTCGATAGAGTTGAGACAAATACACCCCTAAGAAAAAATGTTATCAAGAGAGTCTACCAAACAGCTCGCAACATACCAATGAAAGGTATACAAGCAGCTGGGGCTTGAGGCCGTTCAGCGTGCTTGCCCTTATTTTCGCCACCACTAACGACAGAGGCGGTGCTCGTCTCCAGCGGCTTTGATTCTGAAATCGCGTCCGTCGCTTGGCGGATGAACTTAAAGTTATCGACATTAGAGGTAAATTGTTTCAGGTCCTTTAGTACCCGGGTCTCGAAGATGCCGATGCGGTGCCAAGCAGACTTGGGCATTGCCTGGTTCACCCAGTAACTCTGCAGAGCCATGATAATGGCGGTCAGGGTATGAAAATTGCTTTGTTCATAACATTTCTACAAGGGGTGATTAGGATCAGTGAGAGTCTGTGAGATCCGGTAGAAAATACGCCCACCCATGCAATGCGAACGAATTTACCAACAATAATGGACCGTTCACTGGGCTGCGTGAGAACAATTTCAGAGATGACAAAGTTCGCTGTCAAGTTGAATCGGGCTCGGACAGCAGCCAATGCACTGGTCTTTTCTTGGAAACGACTCTCTGCCTTCCACCGCGCGCGGTCTTTAAGATAGAGCGACCAATCAAGAATGTCAATTTCTTCAGTGCCCGCCCAGTTATCCAATACTAATTCCTCGAACTTGACGCCCATGAAAAGCTCCCTATCGATCATGGAGAATTGTTGTGCCAGGACTTCGGCTCGAACGCCAAGAACAAAGGAGCGGTGTAGTCGTGGCGGGACGGTGCTTCCAAACTTTGAGATAGGAGTATCTACTTCCGATTCGGCCGAGGGAACTGGCATCCTACTTTGTAGAATCTCAAGGGGAACAACTTCTTCCGGAGAGGGCTTGGAATCGGTGGATGGAGTACCAAGTCCGGGCGGAATCATAATATTGTAGGGTATTTGTCCAGGCACAGGGGTGTGAGCCAAGTCCGGATTATCAGCGCCCTCACATAGCCGGGATTCGTTGATATCAGAAGTTGGCGGTGTTGACACGCTCTGCTCATTTTGGCTCGCAGACTCGTCATCTAATGAGACCGAATTCCCATCCTCCGTTTCCTCATCACTATCAACAGGGAAGCGTGATTCTTCGTCCTCATAATCGCCAGCAACCATGCGCTCTTGAATAGTGCGTACCCACCCATTGACTTTCGAACGTTTCTCTTGCTGGCGTTCGGGGTTAATATGGCCTTCCAGTCGGCGCAACGCAGCTTCCGCATCGCCGGGCTCTCCATCATCAGTAAGTGAATCAACTAGTGCGTTCATTTGCCATTGTTGAATGTTCCCACCCAAACCCTGGATTGATGCAGAAGACAATGTAGAGCTTGTGGGTCCAGACACGACAGAGGCCCTAGATACGATGCCGAGGGAAGACACTGTCTCTGGCCTCGGTGCAAACTCAAAGTCACGACGAAGGGGGAGTTTGCGAGAAGGTTTTTTTAGGCCGGGGGGTGCAGATGGGCCGGGTATATGCGCGTCAGAAGATGTATCTGAAARATCTAGATCATCCAGCGAGGCTATATCATATCGCCAATGTGTTTGAGAAAGAGATGGAAAGGTAGGAGGCTGGCCGGTCTCTGACAAGGGAATACCAAACGAACCGGTCGAAGTGGTCTGCATCGAGATTGGTCTGTCGGGAAACTCTATGGCTTCATATTCGTCATCAGTTGGAGCTGGGCTGAGTTCCAGAGGCTGCACCGGTCCATCCACGTCGGTGTCGATTAAAAGGCTAGCAGCTGGAGGGCTAGCGGTGTCTGAGGGGGGTTGAGTGTATATGGGAGGGGGGGAGGGTGTATTACGTTCAGTTGATGTGTTCGTGAGAAGGGTGGATGGTACGAAATGCGATAAGACAGGAGTAGGAGTGTCCTCGTTCAAATGGACTGGGGCAGAGTCAAGACCCTTGGTTTGTAACAAAGCGGCTGAGGCCGATGGCGTGGACCGAGGAGATGTGGTTGACAGGGGTGGATGAGTGATTAATGCGGGTTGGGCAGCCGCGGGTTCTTGCCGTTTGGCCTCGACAGCTCTAATATATTTCTCGACTCCGCCATGTTCCGTCAGGAGATCCTTAGTTACGTTGAGATCAAGGTCGAATGCAGATACGTCGGCACAGGCGCTGATAGGACTACGATTCATAGAGCGCGAGTTCAATACTCGTGTCCAACGGCCCAGCCTACCAATGGTCTTCACGAAGGCGCGCGATAAAGCGCTCTGTTGGATGGGCAGTATTGGTCCAGATGGAGGGTGCGATGAGTCGGAACTTGAGGAGGGTCCAGGTGCGTGATCAGTGCGATGAAGAATGTTTAGTGATGATATAGGGAGAGGAGTGGGTCTGGTTGGAGAGATCCCGCTGGTGACATTGGTTGCGACCGAAATATGAGCGTTGGCAATGTCATTCGGGTTTGGCTCGGGTACACGGGCCTCCTCCGGGAGAAAATCTAGGTCCAAGTCAGAGTCCTCGCCTTCCTGCATTGCTTTCTTAGTGACAATTTCCGCGAACTTTTTGCCAAGTACATGATCCTGGGGTTGCGCAGCCTTTTCAGAGGATGAGGACCTGAGCTTGGATGAGCGAATTTGGGTGTGTGCGCCCTTGCACTCCTTTGCAACTTTGATCAGCCTCTTTACAATGCCCTACACGAATGTCGAGGTTAGTAAGATATATTTTGAAGAAAGCGGGAAGGCGAACCAATCCATCAATATTTTTCTTCAGCACTGGATCCCTGAGGAGGGCGTTCAGCCAGTCGCTAATGAGAACCCGTACTTCACGGTTTGGCAAAAAATCCACGGTGAAAAAGGTGAGCAGCCAGTAACGAATAGCCACGAAGCTTCGCACACGGACTATGCGTCGAACTTTCTCATCGTGGGGTGAAGTCGGCCTTTGGAGGGCCCAGTGGAAGCGACAAATAAGTAACTGGCATAGATCGACTGCGCTGACATATGTCCGGTATGTGAGGAAGAAATTGAGCAACTCATCATAGTTGAGGTCGCTTGTCAACTGGGCGATCCAGCGTTCAATAGTGGCTGCAAGTAGAATCTTCCGGGCGGGAGGCCCTTTGGCCGAGCTACGGCTTGCGTCGGACTGGCGACCCTTGGCTTTACTTCGTCGCTTCGATAAACTTGGAGGCGGGCCAGTAGAGGCATCAGTAAAGCTGTCGCGTGAGATCGAGCGATCATCATAATCCCTGTCGGAAAGTTCCCCCCAAATGACAAATCGTGGATCGTCCCGAGGCGCAGCAGTATCGTCAGCTGACAAGGAAAGTTTGATCACCGTGGTGTCTGCCGTTTCGGGAGAAAAGCGGTCGAGGAGGGGCAGGCCTCGGTATGTCTGTAAAACGTCAAAAATCTTGGTGGGATATTGTGTCAACATTGTGATCTCGGGAGAAAGAGCGTATTCTTCGTCTTGCTCCTCGGCAGGAAGCTCAATGCTTAGGAGGGAAGACCTAGGGTCGAGTGCTGGAGCTGAGTTGTCGTCTTGCGCATTGGGGTTCAGGATAATGCGAGAATCTCGAGTGAGGGGAGGATGCGTATCGACCTGTCGTGCAGTTTGGGTTGACTCGAACGAAAGTTTTTCCAGTAGCTGCCGAGGGGGAGGAAGAAAGAACATGGGGTGTTTCAGGGTAGGAGAGTCAAAACCGACGCCGGGTCCGAAGGGATGCAGGAAGGATGGACGACCGTTTTCAGATGTGTCTTGCGTCTCGAATGGGTTCAGATCCTGAGAGGAGAGGCTACTTGAGGGCGGAAGCGGACTGTACCAATCCATCACTTGGCCGAATATATCTCCTCGTCCTGAGAACAGCAAATAAGGGTGGCCATTCTGAAGATGATATGGAGTATCGGCTGCGGTAACACTCTGGGAATGTATTCGACCAGAAGTGTTGATAGTGGGGTGTGGGCGCTTATTCCCTTCTCCATAAATAGCTAGATTAGGTATGGACCGCGTTTTCCTTGTTTTTTTTGTTCCAGAACTTTGGGTCACAGCGGTGTGAGGTCTCCCATTTTTGAACATAGCGGGAGGTAAAAAATGCATGCTCATACGTGACCGGCGTTTTTGGTTCGGTGGGGTCGGCTCCGCGGACGTCTTAGTTAGTGTATTGCGTGATGATACACGCTCCTCGATCTCTGGGGCCGATGCAGCCGGTGCTGTTTGGTCTCGTAAACTAAGAAGAAGGTCAGAGGAGATGGATGGTGTATAGCTGTCCACGCACCTAACTCTATACCTTTGTTGTCCGTGTTGATTGATGAAGTTAGTGATCGTGTAGGGCGAGGGAGCTTGGACGTTGACCCCATACTGCTGGTCCAAGTGCTTCTTAAATCCCCGAGCCGCAGGACCGGAGGGCATGTCAACGAAGCTACCATCAGCTGATAGGTGCGCAGAACATCACCAAAGTTGTTCAGTATTCGTTGCCGGGGGTTCACCGTATCACTCACCAGCAACAACCATCTCTACTGTGGCTATATCCGGTGTTATGGTCGAACTACTCCCAAAATCAGCGACGAGGTCAGCCAGAGTAATGCCGGTCCTCCCGGCGAGCGGGGCCGGAAGTGGGAAGAGCAACCGAGTGGCGGGCTGTGTTGGGGATGGAACGACTGAAGGGGCGGGTGCAGATTCGGCGAAAGAAGTCTCCTTCGGCGGCTCAGGTATCGGTATTTCAGGAGGGGGTGGAGATGCGGGCGAGGGCTCGGCTTGGGGGACGGGCGCCTCGACCTGAGGGAGGTCGCTGATGTTCTCTACTGAGATTGAAGTCATTGGACGGGCGTTTCGGGGTCGTGATGCAATTATACAATATCGAAAATTAAGAGATCAGAAGTTCATGCTCCAAGAAGGCAGAGAAGAGAAAGTGAATGGCCAAACAAGTGGCTTGGGTATTGCGTTTAATAATGAGGATGCGCGAGAGAAGGCGAAGTCGAACGAAGAGCAAAGGACGAAAAGGACGAAGGGAGAATAAAGAGCCCGAGGACGGCAAGGACACGCTGAGAGCGTCGGGGAGGTGGTTGTGGTCGTGGTCGTCGTCAAAGGTGGGGGAGAGAAAGTTCCGGGAAAGAAGTGAACCCATGATAATAAATAAATTATCCATTTTGGTTATCTTCCCCACGTGAGACACTTCCTTCCCATCTGGTGGCGAAAAGATGCAGGAACACCCCTTCCCCCGCTCTAACGCTCAAAAAAATAACTTATAAGCGACAGTTGATGCGCGAGAAATTTTCATCACAACTTCTCAGAAGATTCTGGTAACGATTGCTCCCTACGAAAAAATAAACTCATGAGTAACCGACAAATTACATAATATCAACAAAGCTGTTAACACCATTGTTTGTGACGGACGCAGTCACCCGTGACTAACGCGTCGCGAATAAGCAAGAGATGAGGGCAAGATCATTGCGCACCTCGAGCTCATCCACGACRACCCCAACGCATCCCTCGCCACTCGCGCGCTTCACCGGTCTATCAGTATGTCCATTGTAACAATTAGGGTGTGTATACTGAACTTTTCTTCAGTCTTAGTCAAAACCTGAAGGAACAACCYAACAGAATGTGGAATTCATCAACAATCCTGCACGCTTCACAGACTCCTATCGCTTTCGCGTTACSTTCGAATGCATYGCGCCTCTCAAAGACGGTGAGCACTGTTTATCAACYCCAACTTAATCTGACMCACAAGCAGATCTCGAGTGGAAACTAATCTACGTCTCCTCACCTGGAAACGAGGAACTTGACCAAGAGCTCGACGACTGCCTAGTAGGACCCGTACCCGTCGGAGTCAACTCTTTTGAGTTCGAAGGATCAGCTCCAGACCCATCCAAAATCCCAACAGAGGATGTTTTCGGCGTCGCCGCACTGATCCTCACTGGCTCCTACAAAGATCAGGAATTCGTGCGAGTGGGATATTATCAAAACACGGAGTATGATAACGAAGAAATGAAGGAAACTCCACCAGCTAAGATCATGTTTGAACGTCTCGTACGCGATATCAGCACAAAACCCCGCGTCACTCGTTTCCAGATAAAATGGTACGTGAAGTATACCACTCAAGGTTGGCACTTTCCGACTCAAATTCGTGATTYAGGGATGCTTTTCCACCTGCTCGGACTCTTGCATCTGCGGGCGCCGCAACATCAGCTCCAGTACCCTCTGCTGACGATCTTGACGACTCTGAGGGAACTGATAAACAGAATGGCACTACTGCCTCTGATCATTCATAACCCTTATGCTCGGTATTTATCCTTGTATTCTCTGGTGATTGTCGTAATATACAGAGTGCTATGTTTATACTGTGACGGTGTCCATATCAATGAACTCTGACTGAAGCCAGGGGGGCTGATTTTAATAGTCGTCCAAATCAATCACCTTTGCCTCAACATCGCCATCAATCTTCATGCTGGTGGACTGATGCATCTTTGACGGGCAGGGCAATGGAGCCCGTTTGGCRCTGTTCGGAGCAACCACCCCCGATCTGATTTTGGGACCAGGGCGAGGTCCGAGTATGATCTCTTTTCGAGACCTCTGGACGCTTGCCAGTGCCGCCAACTGGTATCAATCAGCGTTAGTAGCCTTGGGGGACCCAAATCGTAAATAACACCTACCTTTTTCCGAATAGCAGAATCATCCGTTTTCTTTTGCGATCCCGCCTTGAGAGTAGGATCGAAACCGAGCTGCCTGATAACTTCAGCAGTGTATGTATTCTTTCCCAGTCGCGCCTCATCGTCCTCGAATGACTTGAGATCCTCTGATTTACCACCCTTCCTAACTCCGCTAGAGACACTGGTCGCTTCTCGTGCGAGTATAACCTGTCTCATTCCATTACGATCTCGTTTCAGCAAAGCATTCAAGGCTCGGTCAGCATCGACTGCGCTCTTTCTTTGGGCCTTCGCTTGGCCTTCTCGGCCAATTGCCTCCCCGACATACATCGTCCTTGGATCAGCGTTAGAGCCAGTCACGACATGTCCCGATATCACGTATGTCGAACCGCCTGAGGATCCTTCGGGTTTCAGCCCCCATTGTCGCGCGGGATCGTAACTGGATTTTTGCTTCTGCACTGAAGTGCTCGACATACCCGACGTCCTACGTTTGCCGCTCAGTCTCCTATACCAAAAGAATGAAATGAAATGATGGTTTACCCGGCTGAGAACTCAGGCCTTCCTGCGCGCCGATGCTGAACAGCATTCTGCAAATGATATTCGCAGACATCACTGACCCTCTTGTCACACCAACTACCACAGGCCTTCCCATCACGTTTAGTAGCGCCACACATCCCGAGGTCTCGAGAGCGGCCAATAACCGCAATCGATTGCGCCGATTCCGGGGTCAAAGCGAGGATGTTATTCACTGGATGAGGCGTGTCGTTCGAACGCTCAATTGGAAAACAAGATCAGCGAAAAGAGCCTTTAAGAACAGGCCTCCCACCTACCTGAAACGGTTTTAGAATCTTGGGGTTCAGCAGCATAATGACATCTCCTTCCTTGACCTTTGCCATCATCTCAAATGCACCGCGACTGCCTCCTTTGTACAGTTTTTGCGGTTTCTGACCGTCTTCTTTCTGAATTACATCAAATCCATCTGACTCGAACAACAACAGCGTCAAGAATGCATCTCCACGGATGACGGACTGCGCCCCATCAGCAGACGACCTCGATCGTGCGCCAAAGTCGATCAGCTTGAAGTTGACATACTTCTTCCCAGTAGGCTTCTTGATTTCGTCATTGCTGCCCTTATCCTTCTGCCAAGGTTTCTTACCAGGTTGCTCGTCAGGATCCAAAGCAACGGGTGCACGTGTGAGCTTGACAGGCCCACGTTCGGCTACAACAGCAATTGTAACCCAGTCTCCGAGTACCGGCACGTCGTAGCCTTGCTTATCGGGTAGTAGCCGAACAACAGAATATAATCGTGAGGGCGAGAGGTAATAACGAGCTCGTAAATGTTCTTGAAGGTCCTCGTGTGGTAATTTCCTGCTCCTAAGCTATGCCTTAATATCAATATTGTTGAAATGAATGATATGACACACGAGAGTCGTATACCCGAATGCGGTTCCAGAAATTGAAAGTCTGGGTCATCCAAAGGAGGTGTAAACTCATATGGTCCGGGTTCAAGTTCCTCGATCAAAACAAGTCGGTCGTCTCTTCTAAGACCAGGAGCCAGTGCGGAGTTGCTAGGGTCCTCGGTTTCGCAGCTTGGCCGTGCAGAATCCGAGAAAGCGGATGTCCGAGTAATAGAGCAGGGGGCAAGACTCTGAGTTGACCGGCCCTTGACTTCTGCCAGTTTCTTAAGAAACTCTGATGCTGGGTCTGGTTGTTCTGCTACATGGGGAGGAAGTTTGCCACCTGGCTTTGATAGGGGGGCTGTAGCTGGTCGGTGCTGCTGGAACACTGGTTGGCTGATCTTGGGCCGAGGCTGTTCACTGCTTTTGGCCTCTATTCGCCGCTTCTTCTCTAAGTGAGGTTCAGCGTCAGAGCGCTGTGTCAACGATATAACTCACTTGGAGAGGGTGTCGCGGGCGCCAAAAGTGTAGGCTCTGCTTTCTTCCTCTTTAGAGGGCTGGAGGTACTGGCCTGATCATCAGGTATTTCCACCAACTGCGCCTTGAGAGCAGCAATCTGCACCCTGAGTTCTGTCTGGCGTCGCTGAGCTGCACTTGTCCGCGATGTTGATGAGTCCATGAGTCCAATGCGCGAGACCGGAATTAATGACGCATAATAAACGCGATAGCGCGTTGTTGCGTCTTATTTGCGTCCCGTGACCGATATGGTCACACCCGTGGCCCATTAATCGATTTCGAACTCCGATATCCTTCGAGAAAAAGGGATACAAAGTCACAGATATTCATGAAACAGCACACCACACTGCTATTGAGGTTGGAAAAATATTCAACCGTTAAACCAGCCCAGTATCTGTTGTGCTAAGTGGAACTGGGTCATGAAACCGTTTCGAAACGGAGAGGGACCTTGAAACAGGTTCCCGGAATATACCGCGCGAGGCTAATGGCAGGTCAAGTTGGTGTGATTCATCTGCCACGGCTTACTGAAGCCAACAACAACCCAAAACTATCCTTGACCCGAAACCACATCGGAGGGTGGCTCCAATACGTTTTCCACATTCATTCTCCACACATTTTTCTTTCCTCCATGTCTCTTTCCTCGTGTTTCGCCCAGCTTTCCCCAGCGTCGTCTGAGGACGCTGGATTAATCCCGTACTCGCTATCTGAGATAGTAGATATACGCAGAGATGCTGTAGATTTAGCTTGTCGCCTGAGCTGTCTTTCTCGCTTCCTCAGAGCAGCGAGAAAGCTTCTCACATGCCAATACCTTACACCAGATGAATTCCATAGACATTCGAGAAAGGTCTGTCTACATCTTTTCCCCTTCTCACCCAAACTCCCTCACTAACATACCTTCGGGCTGATAGATCATCCGTCTTGTCGAGGTAACAGCATCAGCTTCTTTTCTGCATCAGAGAACAGTTCACTGACCCTTTCTGCGGCATTGCGCCTCTCCCTCTTCCCCCGTTCTTTTGTTCTGCATGCAACAGATCGCCCACAGAACTTTGGCAGGGGCTAATCTTCTACCATTTTCTCTCCACAGCTGCTATTCTCCTTTTCAGCCCCAAAAATCAGCATATAGGGACCTTTTGAGAATGTTGCATGATCATCGGCACCACGTCGACACCGCGTTGCAAGGTAATTTACCCACCCTCAAATTTACCCTCATACCTACGGTGCGGACACTTTCTGACGAGCTCTTACCAAACTCCCAGATCGGCTAGCTCAGTTACTGCCTTCCTTAGCTGCCTGCCTACCCAGGTCAAAGGGGGTGGCTGAGTCGGCTGTGATTCCAGGGAGACCAGATGCGGCTTCTTCGGAGGATCGACCCGGGAGGTTGGCAACAGCCTCCATCCAGCGGCCTCAGAAATGCCCACACTACAAGCCTGCAACAAACCCCGAAGGGGACCCTCGAATCATGCCGCGTAAGTCTGAATAGAGTTTTCTCATCTCAAATCCGAATTCAGCGCTCACCTCTCCCGCTCACTCACACAGCCCCAGACAACTTTTCAGAGCCCTGCACAAATTATCAGCGCACAGCCCAGATCAGTAGGCGCACTCATCAGCAGCTCTGGGATCCTGAATTATTCACCTCCACCGCAACTCGGAGGAGTCGTAGACGGGTTTTGCACACCGAGGACAACAACCAAGAAAACAATCCGGCCATTGTAGAGCTCGAGCCACCTCAGAGGCTCCTACGGCCATTACCCCGCCGCTTTGGGATTTTCTGTACTGGTAAAATTACTATGCATCGGGAGACGGAGCAAGTTAGTCGCCGAACGGGCACTAGCTACGTTATAAAGGAATAAACCCGGCAGGAGCGGCCTATGCACGATAATGAGCTAACTCGCCCATTCAAGCCTTTTCACGCGTTTGGGACCACCGCTTCTGCTATCCTCATATATCTTTTCATGGACACCATTTCGACTTGGACTGCATTAAAATTGTATTTCTACAACTACACTCGCCTCTCTTCGATAGTTCCCCTTGTTATGGCCCTTCCCTCTGATTGAGCACTACTATCACGATGGCGTTTGGCAATCCGGAGACCCGAGTAAGGCGCACCTATCGTTGATGCAGGCATATATACTTTGACGAAGCCTGAGTGAGCAGTTTCTACCTATGGGCGAAAGGGGTAGACATTTCTGTTGTTGGATAGAAATCATCGGATAAAATTATCAGCAAACAATCTTACACCGTCAGCCTGACATTTCAGCCGATCTTGGAGCATGGTTGCCGTTGGAAAAAATCTCGCACGATCTGTTCATCCTCTTGCAGGATTTCTTGGATGACTCATCGAGATATTCTTGTCCCACCAACCTTGGGATATTTAAAGTCATCTCCCCGCTATCACCCAACCCCCCTCCCAAGGTGCACCACCAGCTGTTCAGGTAACAAAATTCTTGATACGGCTTCCCTCTGCTCTAGTGCTGTGAGTATCCAAGCGCTGGCATGATATTAATCTCAAACGCTGACCAACCAGGCCGGGTGCCGAAAGGATGGTTTATCACTCACCTGAATTCGGATCTGGTTGTGTGGGTGGATATGACTAGGAGAGAGTCAACCTGAGAAAGGCGTCCAGAGCCCAGCTCATGTTTTCGTCGGGTCCGCGCTTTAGATCGCAAGTACCTCATCTATACTTGTTTGGAAATTTCGCACAATAACCACGGTCCTACAAAAATAAACTAAATACAGCAGAAGGGTGTAGTCGAGAGCAGCCCACGCCTTGGAACCCTAATCAATACTCGCACGGAAAGATCGGCACAACAACAGCTGTCGCACCATTAATTTGGCCTTCCCCAGGCCATCCATAGCCGGGCTGTTGACGAGTGACTTGGACTATGGCTCGCTTGCAGTGGACCCACAATTGAYGTCTCACGTGATGAATTCTAAATTTGCCTAGGGGCGATTATCTAATCGCTTCATTGCTGCTGATTTCGAGTCACCCAGCTGCAAAAACACCTCCAAGGTCTGATCACTAGCTATGCCCGGCGACGAGACGCTCCAGAAACGCGAAGAGGACTCTGATTCGGAAGAGGAAGAAGACGACGAGCTCGAAGATGTCCCGAAAGTCGATGTCGACGCGACTAAACTCAATCCTCTCTCACCCGAAGTTATCTCGAAACAGGTCTGTGCTCTTCACAAAACCTTTTGTTTTTGTTGTTATCCCTTTGCGATCTCATCTCATCCTGGTGCTTTCCTTGACATAGGCAACAATYAACCTYGGTGCGTATTTTTTGTGGTAGAATATCTCTTACTGATCGGTTCTATGCAAAATTGCAGGAACCATTGGTCATGTCGCCCACGGAAAATCGACAGTGGTAAAAGCTATATCCGGCGTCACGACAGTCCGTTTCAAAAACGAGCTTGTCCGCAAYATTACCATCAAGCTTGGTTATGCCAATGCCAAAGTACGTTTTTCCCATATCTTGGTTGGTGTTACACCATCTTATCAAGGTTCCCCCCCTCTCCCTGTTTTCCCAGATCTACAAATGTGAAAATCCCGCTTGTCCRCGACCAGGCTGCTACCGATCCTACCGCTCCGATAAAGAAGATAACCCTCCTTGCGAGCGACCTGGCTGCGGTCACCGCATGAAACTCGTCCGCCACGTCTCCTTTGTCGATTGTCCCGGACACGACATTCTCATGGCTACCATGTTGAACGGCGCAGCCGTCATGGATGCCGCTCTCCTTCTTATCGCTGGAAACGAAACATGTCCACAGCCTCAAACATCCGAGCACTTGGCTGCCGTGGAAATCATGAAACTCGAAAACATCATCATCTTGCAGAACAAGGTAGATTTGATCAAGGAAGTTCAAGCATTGGAGCACCAAAAGAGCATATCAGCATTTGTAAAAGGTTCAGTACCAATTCCTCTCTCCCATGATATCCCTCAGCGAAACCCCGGGCTCACACCCCTAGAACAGGCACCGTTGCCGAAAACTCTCCCATCGTCCCCATCTCCGCCCAACTAAAATACAACATCGACGCTGTCAACGAATACATCGTCAAACGGATCCCAATCCCCGTGCGCGACTTCACCTCGGAACCCAGACTGATCGTCATCCGTTCATTCGACGTCAACAAGCCCGGAGCAGAGGTGGACGAGCTCAAAGGCGGTGTTGCGGGTGGTTCTATTCTCACCGGTGTTCTTCGGCTCGGACAGGAAGTTGAGATCCGTCCGGGTATCGTCACCAAGGACAGCTCTGGAAAGACRAAATGCAGACCCATCTTTAGYAGGATCTTGAGYTTGCATGCGGAGAATAATCTGTTGCAGTTTGCGGTGCCCGGTGGGCTGATCGGTGTGGGTACGAGAATCGATCCGACGCTGTGTCGTGCGGACAGGCTTGTCGGGCAGGTGTTGGGTGCTGTGGGCAAGTTGCCCAAGGTGTATGCCGGTCAGTTCCAAGGGTTTCATTTCCGTACTCCCGCACTTAACCACTGCCTTTTTTTTTTTTTTCAGAACTGGAGATCAGCTTATTCCTACTCCGCCGTCTACTCGGCGTCAAAACCGAAGACAAGAAACAAACCAAAGTCTCCAAGCTCACCAAGGGCGAACTACTCCTCATCAACATCGGCTCAACATCCACCGGCGGCCGTGTCCTCAGCGTCAAAGCCGATCTTGCAAAGATCCAGCTCACCTCACCTGCGTGTACAGAGGTGGGTGAAAAGGTGGCACTATCTCGCCGTATTGAGAAACATTGGCGTTTGGTTGGGTGGGGAAGTGTGCAACGCGGTACGGTGTTGGAGATGGATTGAAGTGTTTTTTTGTTAGAGCACAAGTGGAGTGTGTGTGTAACGAGGTGATGTTTGGGGGGTCTGGGTGTGATACTGGACCGGGTTTTCCGTAGTTGGGGGGTGTGCTGGGTCTTTTATAGATGATCGCTTCAGTTATCCCATTCCTTCCTCCCCAACAATGACGCAGCATTGAATACTACAAACACGGAATGTAACAATACCACCCGAACACTCTAGACCCTTACCAATACCAGCGGAGGTAGAAGAGGTTCATTGAATCAGGATAAGTGAGCGTTGCGTGCAGGGTGTATATTTATATATATGTCCAAACGATCCGAAGAGGGGGGTTATGTGCATGTGTGAGATGGAACTGGGCGAGGCGATAACTAAATATTGATCCCCCTAGCAGTAAATCATGGTTGAGGTCGAGGGAACGAAGGGACGAGATCAAGCTCTCTAACATCTACACCCGCAAAATCTCGATTCTTCACCCTTCTCGTCTCGATCTCACGTTTTGCAAGCCACAGATGGGCCAAGTATATACAATCTTTCACCTATTCAGAAACAAATTTAATAAACAGCTTCAAATGCCCCCAATGGAACAGAAAAGGGGGAGAACGGGGGGACTCACCACAACAAACAATCCCAGCCCAATCGAATTCCTCCACCACACCGGATCCAACTCGGCCCATGTCTTCGTACCGCCCCACAAACTCCCAAATATAACCTTGGCAATGTACCCCAGTCGCCTTAATCCCACAGGCTCTTTCTCATTGCTAGGAGGGTACGCGTATACCGACGGGGGCAGCCCATTCAACAAACGCCGATGGGGCTTGATACCAAGGAACTCGCGGAGCAGGTGCGAGTGTCTGGAGAGGCGGAAGAGAAGAGAACCCATGACATTGGATATGTAAGGAATGAGAAGGGCGCCGCCTACACGTCGGCCGAGGGAGGATGTGTTGACCTCGATGAGATGTTCAGCCGCCGCTAGGTTAGCTGCATCCGGATCTTGTGGTGCGTTGTTATTGTTGTTGTTGTTGCCCTCGACGGGGTTGGCTGCGGCGGCATCAGCAGCATTGGCGCCAGCAACGGCTTCATGTTCCTGCTGGTCGCCCTCCAAATCCACATTTTGTCCGTTGTCGTTTCCGTCCTGGACATTCGCTCGGATCCGGATCATAAAGGGACCTTCGTTGAATTGGATGCCGAGCTGATTGCGTCCCCCTCTTTCGCTCATGCTGGCGCCCAACAGCCAGAAGGAGAATTTTTGAAGCAGCTTTCTGTACGCCATGCGTACCACTGGAGCGATAAAGAGGCCGAAGATGACTGGGGAAGGGGGCCAAGCCCGCAGACGTGGTCCGTGTGGTCTGTCTCTCTTGTGCCATGGTTCGTGGTGCATCCATTGGTGGGCGACGGGTGATGGAGGCCAAACAAGGAGGATGGGGAGGAGTGTCGGGAGTGTCGGGGAGGTGGAGATGCGAGAGGAGATTAAGCTGATTGGAAGAAGAGGAAGATTAATGAATGCTGTCCACGGCCAGTTGGAGGGGTCGTCTGTCAGGAGCATATCAAACATTCTGATGTCATGTTAGTGCTTGGAATAGCGGAGAAGCGAAGGGATGGACATACTCCTTGCCAACGTACTGCTGTACTGCCCATGCCCCATAAGCAGTCAACATGATATACACACCTTATCACACCTTTACATCAGAACAGGCCCCGTTTCATTGAAAGAATTGACGCACCAGAACCCATCACACCCGCCACGCCGGCAATGCCTACGAGTGTGAATACGCCCCCAACCCTCTGCAGGACCTTATTACCAGCACTGATAATGTCTAGAAATATGGACTTGTCGCTCTCCAACTCGTAGCTTGTGCCACACTGTGGACACTTGAGTGCATTTGGAGCCCGTTGGGGATTGCTCTGCGCAGTCTGTATCCACTGCAGAAGACACGACTCGTGGGCAACGAGTGTACAGTTGCATGGGTGTGTCCATGGTCGTGCCGGGCCTTGTTCTATGGGGCTGAATGTGAGCGCAAAGTTATTCGAGGAAGGAAGAAGGGAATGTCTGGCTAGAAGCTGACCCGCGTCGAAAGGTTCCTCTTCACGGCAGATGTAGCATAGCTTGACCTGTGGGCTGGGAGTAAGCATGTGGTTTGTTCGGGGCAACGGGGTTGCTGCAAGAGTTTCTGGATACATACGCGGAGGTCGTTTACGGTGGGGACACGGGCTGAGGGGGAGGAGGACATCATGGGGGTCATCTCATTGTCAGGACTCCAAAGTCACCCCCTCGAAATGACCTCGGTGCTTCCCACGGCACGGTTACTGCTATTCTTGTTACACTTTACATATTCGTTTTACCAGCCGAGCTGCTCATACGTCCACCCGTCCACAGTCCCCACCTTGTCCGCCCCGTTGCATAGCCTCTCGTTCCTGTCCAACCCATCGATCCTTTCCATGTCGCCCTGCTCCAGCGTTATGAGCTATACAACTGTCAGCATATGTGCCATCATATCCAGACAGATCATTCGGGCACGCACGGTGATGTTCTCCTTCTGTCGGCCGGCATTTGCACTCTTCGGCACAATGACCGTGCCCCGCTGGATGTGCCATGCGAGAATAACCTGGTTAGCACTGGCCTTGTATTTCTTGGYCAGCTCGACAATGAGCGGATCGTTGCGGACAGTGTCGTATCCTATGTACCCAGTGGGCCTTGAGCCAAGAGCATCCGTGACGGATAATATAACCCCCACGTACCACTAGGAGCATACGCAGTGATCGCGATACCTTTCTCTTTGCAATACTTCCTTAAATCATTTTGTGCTAAATACGGATGCATTCTACATCGCGCATGAGGGGGGTTACGAGGATCTTATAGGTGACACAGCACTCACTCGACTTGATTCATCGCAGGAACGACTTTTGCCGTTTTCGCAAGCTCCTCCAACCTAAGTACCGCAACATCAAGAGGGGGAAAAGTGGGAAAACACCCAAAGCAAAGAAATGGTTTTGCCTTACGTCTTGRTCGAAAAATTGCTAACCCCAATCGCTTTGACTTTACCCGTATCCAATAATTTCTCCATCTCAGCCCAGCTGTCGTTGAACGTGACATCATTCCTGGTTTTCAACGAGCCATTTGGATTCTGTACAAATTCTCCATCTWTGGGTGGCCCGCACACACCCCCACGTCATTTTAGCAAAACAAACAAACAGCCACACTTCCACCCCCACCCAAAAAGGGGAAAAAAAGACGTACTTTCAAATATAACAAACTGCGGCCAATGCATCAAATACAAATCAAGATACTCCAATCCCAACGCTTCAAAACTCTTCTTGAACGATTCCGCAACTTGATCATGATCGCAATTCCTAAAAAACCTTGGGGTATTTTCCCCATAAAGTCTCTCTCAAGAGAACTCACGGCAATTTAGTCGTCACAAATATCTCCTCCCTCGGTATCCCCGACTCTCTTACCGCCTCTCCAACAGCCCTTTCAGTGCCATACGAACTAGCCGTATCAATGTGCCTAAAACCAGCCTGGATAACTTTCGTGCATTGTCTAAAACGCTGGGTAGGCAAAAAAATGCCTACCTGTAAAGCAGTCGAAATCCAGCCTTTGGCTGCACCCTGGGACACAGGGTCCGAGTGCGCATATGCCCCCAAACCTATCAGCAGTTCACAATGAGTCAATCAATGGGTGGGCTGTATTGGAACGTTACAGACGTACCAATCATGGGTATCTCCGCRCCATTATTCAATTTGAGCTTGGGTTGCTGCGCCATTTGAGATATCGCTCCGTTCAAGAACYGTGTATCGCTGGAGACGACCAATGCTCCAAARCCTTCTAGCTTATCCGTGTGCTGGTTCCCGCGAGGGCCACATGCCGAYAGGATATTTTTGTCTGACATATTGATAGCTAGGCGAAACAGCCTATCAGAAATGACGCAGCACGTCATGCACTAGCGTCTTTTTGGTTTTTTCGTCATAGGGGCAAACAAGTCAGGGGAGATCAGAATAAGCCGAGATCGGCACATAAACATATATTGAGAAAAGCTCATTACATAGAGAGAGACTGTAAACATGGTGAGCACACTCAAATATAGAGCGTTCTTTTGATTCAAAAAAAAAAAAAAAGAAAAACAGACAAATCGAGACGAGGTTTTTTTAAGGCATACAAAGGCATAGAGAAGGGGGCAGCCAAACAGAAATGGGATGAGGTCAGTCGACAAGAGATCAAGACTCAATTATCATAAGGAGGGGTGCGCGCATTGTCCCTCTTATCGTCGTGGTCCTCAGTAGTATCTTTCTTGGCGTTCTCTTCAGCGTGTGGGGGCGGGGTCCTCGCACGGTCCCGTTCACGCTCACGGTCTTCGCGGTTGTGATCGCGGTCGCGTTCACGATCACGATCACGGTCCCTATCATCGCGTCTTCGGTCGGGAGAAGGGGTCCTACGCCTATCAGGAGACCTGCTACGCTTCCTACGCTCACGGTCGCGGTCGCGATCATGGTCCCTGTCGCGGTCATCCCTTCGACGAGGGCTCCGGGAACGATCGCGACTTCGATGTGAGGGAGAGCGCCTTTCGTATCGCCAGACAGAAGACGGGGGATTCTTTGCCCACTGAAGATCACGTGTTGGTTAGTTGGAGAAGATGACGAGAAAGAAAGAGACCGACCTGAATGCTCAGTCGACTACCTTCAAAGTAGCGTCCATGCCTGAGGGGTATTCATCAGGGATTGTGTTTAGCTGGTATAGCTGGTAGGAAAAACCATACATGTCATAGTAAGCGTCTTCAGCGTCGCGACCGCTGCGAAACTCCACAAAAGCGTAGCTAACGGGGTGGTCGAATGTTGAGCGTTGTTGTATTCGAGCATAGAATCGATAGAAATTGCGGTAACGGTCGAATAGGTCGTCGACGTGTTCTCGCGAGCGAAAGAGAGAGGGAAAGCGACGGGAAAGCGGCTCGCTTYGAAGTGTGTGTGTAAAACACTACGATGGCTCGTTGCCACCGGGCGATGCGGAACGTTCGACTCGACTCGATAGCGATTCGACTTGTCGACTAACCAAAAGGAAAGTGTTGGRTTGGAAGAGAGGACTCACGGGTTTGTGCTTGAGCGCGGATTTCGCGGGGCAGGGACATCACAACGAATGAGGGCTCCAAAGCTGGAGGTGAGACAAAGGAATTGAGCACGACGCGATTGCTGCAGACGAGAGCTGCTCACCGTTCAAACTCGTACGCAAGGTCGCGAGCACGGGTCGAAGGATGAAAACCGCTGACGAAYAGGATACGCGGAGACATGAAGGGCAGCAGAGAGCAGCTTTGCGGCCTGAAAGGTGTGGAAAAAACCTGCTCTGTTTGGCGCTGTTTGGCTGTGCATGAAAAGCTGCTCTCGCCACCAGCACATTTGTTCACGGCATTTGCAGATGCCCGTCGCGCATGCGCCAGATCCTCTCCAGTTCTGCGCGAGCTTTCTGGGCCTCCAGCCGTGCCTTTTCTACTTCCCCATGTCGCTCTGAGGCTATACACACGTTGAGGACACACAAGTGCATCGCTTTGGCACACAAGCATACCAAGAGCTCTCTATGGYGCYTGCTTGATRCACTCCGCCACCCGAGGCATCTCCTCAGTCTCTCCGAGGCCCTGCATGCCAACGGAATATCCRTCGAGCTATATGAACGGTGGARGCCAGTCCTTCGCGGCTCTGACCTTGCACGCGTTTTGCAGGAAGGCTCGGCCCATCCGCCCTCCTGGGTCGTTCTGGCTTTGGTCAGCAGCAAAGTTCGGACAGCCAAGCATGCTCACGGCCCCATGACGGACCTTGTGTACTCGCACCTCGAAGTTGCACCCAAGGAGATGCACGGTCCGCTCATCCTCCTCGCTGCGATCCAGCTCGCTCGTTTCAACCTTGTCGTGCCCTTGCGCCGTCTCGCGGAGACATTTCTCACTACATGGATTGAAGATCCTGGTGCCTACTTCAAYCTTATGCTCCAGGTCATCTCTTGCATTCCGAATCGTACCGTGGAAAGCGCCAGCATCGCGGTCCTATTGCTCAAGGCCATGGAGTCACGCCAACTCATGCTCACACACGATACCTACCAAGCACTGCTTAACGATCGTTTCGTCACCCTCCAGTTGACAAAGTACCTTCAATCTCGCATGGTACAGGAGGGATTCATACCTCATACTGCCCACCTTGAGGCATATTTGCGATTCTTCGCGAAAGATGGCGCCATTCATAATGCACGCGAATACTACAACGTGATCCGTGCACGAGAGGCCCTGCCGGACTCGACCTCTACATTACTCGATTCTTCCTCCTCCCCCTCTGTTCGCGCCACTACAACTCTACTTGGTGGCCACCAATCCGTTAATTCCGCGTTTGCCTTCCTTCGTAAGCTTAGGGCTACGAATTCGTTACCCACGTCGATTATCCCAAGCCGTGCACGAGGTCAGGGTGCACTTGCTCGCCTCAGTCGTACCAAGTTTATCGACATTCGCGATTTTACCGCGGCCTTGTGTGTCGTTGTGCGAGACCGCAAGTCTAAACCCTTTGACCTCATCAAAATGTTTGACAGAACCCCTGCTGGGCGCCCGACAGTAGCCACCTACACCATTCTCATCCGTGGGCTCCTTTTGCGAGGTGACACGGTCAACGCTGTGTCCTTTTGGAAACAGCTGTTGAAAAGCGGGCTCACCATCGACTCTGAAGCTCTCGCCACTGGCGTTGTTGCGCTGACACGAGTTGGTAGGCCTTATGATGCTTTTATGCTCCTCGAGCAATACGCTTTGCACCAGGGCAATAACACTGCTCTTTCCCTGCGCAAACCAATCAAGGTGACACCAAAGACAGTTAATGACTTCATGGTCGCCCTGAATCGTATTCAACGTCCGGACGTAGTATTCGGACTCTGGGATAGTATGGAGAGGCTTTATGACGTGGCACCCAACTCAGTTWCTCTTTCTATCCTCCTCCAGTCCGCCCGTTTGGCCCATAAACTCGACGACTCTCTCTCYGGAGCTATTGTCCAATTGTCGCTCAAGAACCCCTTCCGTCGACGGGCAGTGCCTCAGGCCCCGCAGACGCGGGCTGGAGCCGTCGAAGCGATTCGAGGACTCTTGTATAACTCTCGGAAAACGGAAGAGCGGGAATACAGGTCTGGCATCTGGAACAACCAGCTCCCCCCTTCTGCTGCGCGGAAAGTGTTCCTACAGGCGCTCTTTGGTATGGCCCACTCGCTGGGCAAGTATGAAGAATTGCTCGAGGCGGAGTCTCCTGCAAGTGCCACCCGTGCGTCATTCGACTCGGACCCAGCCACACTTGGTCTTCCCAAACTTGCACCGATAAAGTACAAGTTTGAGCCCTTTGCAGACCTCCTCTTCTCTCCCACCGACACATCTTCCCCACGAACACKCTACCCAACCATYACGGTGACGAACAARAACTGTTTAGAYTATATCGCYCTTTTGGGCCTCGACTCKCGCGCRGTTGAGATACCACTCGTACTTGCRTGGATGAAGCTCTTGGGACTTCARCCATCGGAATCGACTTTGGCGTTGAGTTTGGCGTTGTGGAGTGAAGTGAGTGTGCAGGCACCGTTGGTGGAGAGGTGGCAGGGTGGGCCTGGGAAGGGGGAGTATGCGAGGCTGGTGGAGTGGATTACTGATTGGGTTGGAGAAAGACGGGTGCCCTCGCCGGTGGTATTCGAGAAGTGGGAGAAGATTGTGGGGGCGATGAGGGAGAGGAGGTGAAGGGCTGGTTGATGGGGTATGTAAATACGTTGCCTAATAAAATTCAGAGCATGATTCTTAATAGACTATGCGGGCGAGGACGAAGTCTTGAGCGAAAAAAATGACTCGCTTCTCGAGCATTCTTCGAGAGCCGTACAAAGARGAGTGCAAGGGTCAAAGGGGCCCCCTCGGACTCAGAGCAAAGAATGGATACGTTCTTTCTCTGGACTATCGATGGGAGTATGGAACAGTGCAGCAAGCGGTTTTCACGGCGCAAAATTCTGCAAGAATGCCTGTAATTGATTCCTGCTCGACCCCCCTTCCTCCCACGCTTTCCCAAACTCGTCCTTCAACTTCTCTGCATTCCGCCTCATTTCCCTCCCTCTCTCACCGTGGCAAGCATCGAGAACTTGCCTAATTTCTCTACCGACAGCTTCACGTGTCCCTTCAGGTGTTTGCCCATTTCTATGTAACGGTCGAAGACCCTTTTGGCCCGTCCTGACTTGGATAAGCTCAAATGCCACCTTCAGGTTCTCCGAGAGGTGTGCGGCTGCCATTGGCTGATCCCCGTCAAACGGCCAACAGATGCTGTAAATATGTTTTAGTCCTCTTCCACGCGCAAATTCGGCGATAATCTTACAGGGGRACACCACTGGCCAGAGCTTCCATGACACTCCCATGCCCCCCGTGAGTAAGAAACCACCCCGTYGCCTTGTTTTCGTCAATTTACGAAAATAATTGGAAAAGGGGTGAAGGAGCGTACTGGGTGATTTAATACGTGTTGCTGAGGAGCCCATTTCGTTAGCCTTCCTAGACCAGATTCCAGGATCCTTCCRATTAGAACCTGTGGCAGCTTTGCATACGGCGACGCGTAGCACAAGATCTTATGTCGATCCCAATCAGCAAGCCACTATCGAACCAGGCATGCTGTACGTACGAAAGGGAAATTCYTTTCAAGTAAAGCCTCGACCACTTCCTCGATATACTCTGAGACCGTTGGCCAGAATATAGTACCAAAAGATATCTGACAATGTTATAATGCGGTGGCATATGACGGTAGAAATTCGAGGCCTCACAAGCATGACTGACCGCTCTCCGTGTTGGGTGAGCATAGTATCGAGGAAGGCTTGAATCTGTGCCTCGTCTTCACCGGTCGGCGAGGCTTGCGCCGATACGCGGTTGGGAGTAAGAAGAGGCCCCACTACATATGTCGGTTTCTGTAGTTCAGAGAACCAGGACTTCAGTGCCTCCAAAGATACCTTCTCGTATGCTTCACTTGTCGCGACGACTATGCCATCGGATTCTGTGAAAAATCTATGCGAAACGTCATGGTCMCAACTTKGGGGTGATGGAATCATTTGCGTACTCGTAACCTTGCTTAATTAGGTGTGCAATAGGCTGCTCAAATGGAGGCTAAGCAGTGAATGACCGTTTAGAATTGGCCGTATAGCTGAGAAGATACCGGAACTGACTTTCTGCGGAAAGAACTCATGGTCGTACATAACGGGCAACCCAGGGACTTTGATCTCTGACCCATTCGTATTTTTCAACATCTGGAGAAATAACATGTGTAAAAGGCCATTCATTATATCTATATAAGGAAGGACCACACCTCTTCACCAACCTCCAAGGCGGACCTGTTTGTTCGGGCAACTTCAGCATCGATTTTTGCGCCAAGATTCCCAAGACCACCCAAATGTTCCGGGCCGAGAAGACGGATCATGGCTGAGGCGCTGCCCGTCGCCCAAGCCAGCACCGGCACTGTGGTCCCACTGATTTCTCGAGTGGCCCGTAGTTGGGGGACTGCAAAGAACTGTGATGGACACAGTTGTCAAGAAGCCGTTTTTACTGAGCTCTGAATATAATTATTACTCGCATCCATTACAATAACAGCAGGTGGGGGAGCCGCGTCGAACGTTGTCCCGGTTACAGAGCATGTAATTGGCTGCGCTTGATGAAGGGTTCGGTAGGCGGCYGGATATGATTCAACAAATGACTGGATCTGTTTGAAGATTTCTGGTCCGTCGGAGGCGAACGCTGAGATGATCCTGTCAAAGGATGAACACGAGGTTGATGGCCGCAAGATAGAATACCGCACCTAATGCGCTTCAGTCCTTGCTCTGGATCCCCACTTTGAAACTGCAGAGMAACTTCCGCACGAGCCTTTGCATGAAATTCTGGCCCAACCAAGATAGTCACTATAGTATTATGGCCCTCCGAAACTATACGTGCTGCCAGGACACAGATTGGCCTGGTGTGACCTATAGAATTATAGGCTGAGTATTCTCGCAATATTCAAACAGGCGAAGAATTCTAACCCCAGGCTGGTATTGGGACCAGAAGCAGGTGAGCTGGGCCGGTTGATAGCATGTTCATCGTTCTCCTCAGCGCATTGTCGAGTGAATATATTGACCACCCCTCATATCCAAACGGAGTTACAATGTGAACCTTACAAAGATCCCGCGAATTGAAAACGATGTTGCTGACATTTCAAGAAGATGATCAGAATGTGATGACTCAATTCTCCGTTGCGATTTAATCAGCGGAGACGGTACATCCTCATTTCTGCCCTTATATCCATGCCAGGATCCTTCAAATAGTCTGTTAAACCCTGACTTGTAGTTCGAGATAAATCCGGGAGAGGTAGGAACAGGCTGAGGAAGGCAGTTTGCTACACTTATCAGTCGATTTCCAAAAAACTTTAAAGAGCGAGAAGCTATTTGATTATGGCGGTACCTTTTAGATTTTTTCGGATTTGGTCTTTTTGCTTACGCCATTCATCTTTTAGGCAGCATCGCCTTCCCACTCATTGTAGGATAAATGCTTATTCCATGGTTCGCGGCCTCCCGCATTATCTCAATTTCGTTTTCCACGTAAGTAAAGTGAGTAAGTCAGAATTGTTGCTGACTACTGATACCTGTTCAGTCACTTGTTCACCTTCTCCAGCCCACTGGCTCTGGTCGATCACTGCACGTTTATTGCCGTTACAGCATAACAATAATCCTTACGTTCAAACTGCGTAAAACCGATCTGGTCATTGACCAGTGGCCTGATGTTCAACATTGCGAAAATGATCAACCGACATGCCGCCCAGGAATTTACTTATCTCCGGTAAAGTACATGTACTCGGATATGCAAATTCCACCAAAGCTTCCCAGTGCCAGCAGCAGTATTAGACCGAATGAATTATAGCAGCATGAGTCTTCAGCGCCGTTAACCCGATCATGATATATGCATATGGCGTTTCATTTTCCCGTTGTCAATCAACTCTATCTTCTCAGACACAGACGAAGCTATCCAAGCACTGTAAGGGCTTCTATCTGATTTAAGGAGAAGTTAAATGCGGGGGTGCAGGTTTAGTTCCGGAATGATCAGTTCCCCACTTCTACGATGCGAAAAGTTATATTGCGAATTTTTGTTAGGAGAGCTCGTTCACTGTTAAGTACSAGGAATTGTTTAAGGTAGAGTCTCCGGTCAATGCCACCTGCGCACCACTCAGGCTTGAGCCTAGTCACCCTTTGTGAGCCTCCTCTCCTCCCTTACTGGAGCGCCTGCACCCTAAACACAACAATTGTAGTGACAGCCAAGGACCTGCCTAGACCACACCGACTTTCCGGGCCTTGACTAACACATAGCTGAGTATTTGTATGTTTGTAGGGACGAAACTCTGGGAACTTCAGCCATCGGAATCAGTTTGGGGCCGAGTGTTGTAAGTGAGTGTGCGAGTGCCATGGGGGGAGAACTGGTGGTGCGCGTTTGAAAAGGGGGAGCCCATGAGACTGGCGAAGTGTACTATGAACCATGTTAGAGAGAGACAGACAGCTCYGTTATTGATTCTAGGAAAGCGATAGAAGGTGCTTGGAGGAACGCTAGATATTGAGAAGAAATGGAGGATAGGAAGATAGAGAAGTAAATATACTATGAAGTTCAAAGCGGTTTAGAATAGCTCAGTTATTTGTTAGCTAGGGGAGACACATTTGACCACGAAAAGCCTCGAACACTCTATACAACCATTACAATGACGAACAAGAACTATCTAGACTACGTCGCTCTTTTGGGCCTTGACTCGCGCGCGGTTGAGATACCATTCGTACTCGCATGGATGAAGCTCCTGGGACTTCAACCATCGGAATCGACTTTGGCGTTGAGTTTGGCGTTGTGGAGTGAGGTGAGTGTGCAAGCAGCGTTGGTGGGTAGGTGGCAGGGTCTGCCTGACAAGGGGCAGCGTGTGAGGCTGGTGGAGTGGGCTATAAGCTGGGCTGGGGAGAGATGGACACTTCCAGTATCAATTCTAGGGAAGTAATAGAAGGACCTTGGGGCAACAATAGATATCAAGAGAAGGCGAAGGACTAGGAGATGGAAAAGTAGATATACTGGATATTCTCCGAAGTTCGAAGCAGTATAGAATAGCTCAGTTACTTGTTAGCTAGCGGAGACACTTGACCAAAAGGAATAAGTTAAATATAGAGGAGCGGGGCATCATTCTACCAAGCAGCACTTTATGGTGTTGGGATCATCCGGACAGAAGCCGCTAACCGAGGTACCTCCCCAACTAGCGCACTGAGTAGTCGAAACACAGATGCCTGGAGTGGGCATGCCCGCATCCACTACACAGTTACCGTTCGGAAAACTCAGAACGGATGTTGCTGCAAGGAGTAAGACTATTAAGAAGATAATGTGTATATAGATTCTCGTGCAACAACCAGCGATTCGGGATGGTGTTGTCTGCTGGGAGCCTAAAAACGGCCGGCGATTCTGAAGAGGTAGAGCATGATCTCTTATCTGGGGGCTGTCCCTTCTTTTATAAGGGTCCTTTGGTGAAACATACAGTATTGTGAGAGCATTCATATGTAGTAAATTCGGTTTCCGTGAAATGGACAGTATGCAGTGGACACACATCATACAGTATCCACTTCTTGTTCTATGAGAATGTGATCCTAAGGAATATCTTGTGACTTATCAGGTGTTGGTCGCTGCCACTTGAACAGATAATTTAAACACTGTGCAATGCGTCATGTCCTGTCCAAAGAGAAGGAGGATCAGATGCACTTGGCGCTTGGTTCCATTTGATTGCCCTATTCTGCTCCGCTGGGAAATTTGAAATGAGGATAAAAATAATGATACATTCACATGGACACCACACAAGCCCGGGGCACTCGTGGCACGTTTTGAACAAGCATTTTCCTCTAATCACATAAGATTRTATCATTGGCKGTTAAGCCCTTTAACATCTTTTTCCAGCGTTCCTTTTCCACCTTAAACGCTATTGACTAAGCCTTTAGCACCGGGTTTTTCGATTGACCCCGAAATCGTTATCCAGATAAATCCTTTGTTAAAAACACAGAATGTGATTCTCACCAACTGTTGTGGTGATAGGAATCAATCGGCCTTCGTTTCAAAGTGATGATCTTAACAGAAGTTAGCAAACATCTCGATGTTAAATTAGCCCCGGCATATACAGTACTAAAAACGACTCTTGCAATTTAATTACAGATGTATCATTGCTCTAAGGACCCTCTCAATGTGCTGTCCCTTCTCACGGACCTCTTCATTATCGTGTGATTCGTGCGAATACTCAGCCAAGAAAACTTCAAGTCAGGRACAGGGTGACGGTAAAAATCTAGTTATTTTAGACTTTTAAGGAATCAAACCTACAGTATTATTTAATATCTAGCGCTGTTCGGGACATTGTTTAAAAATTTTGGCTAACCCTTATAATTGCGTAAAAGGGTGTACGATTCTGATAGCAAATAACAAACGTGTATTGATCCTATTGATTTTAACTTGAAGACCACAGCTTAAAAGCCTGGCTTTGGTCACGGAAGGGAACAAAGTGAATTTTGGAAGAGGTAGAACATAGAACGGAAACCAGAAAATGAACGGTAGTTTTAAGATACAAAGTAGTTCATATGCAGCATTGGAAGTTGTCGGGTCCTGGGCAATGACCTTTATTGCATTTCATGGGCAAGTCTAGTTAGAAAAAGCAAGAAGCACGTGGAAGGTTGAGACCAACGCACCCGGAATGCTGTCACTCCCTTCCCTCTGGCACTCGGCAGTGATTGCACATAACGATCTGATACCGCTTACTGTGCATGCTACCAAGCAGCACTTTATGGGGTTGGGATCGTTTGGACAGAAGCCGCTAACTGAGGCAMCTCCCCAACTAGCGCACTGAGTAGTCGAAACACAGATGCCCGGGGCAGATTCGCCTGAAACAACTGCTATGCAGTTACCATTCGGAAAACCGAGAACGAATGGCGCCGCCAGGAGTAGGACTGTCAAAGAGAGAATGTGTGTGTGCATTTCTGTGCAACAACGAGCGCCCGTTCAGGATGCCTTTATCTGCTATGGGTCTGAAAGCTGACACCGATTGCTGAAGAGGCAGAGAATAATCTCATGCCTGGAACATATCCTTTCTTTTATACGGACAACCTTAGTGACGCATGTTTGTGGGAGCATTCATACTGAAATACTGGTAAAAATCAACCTCTGATCTGAAATGGATGGCATGTGCTGGGCAGAGAACTGCCGCACAAAGAGAACACTTGTCATGTAGCCTCCACTTCCAATTCTGTGGGCGTATTTTTGACCTCATCATATGTTCGTCGCTGCTACTTGGATTAGATAGGTATTTGAAATACCCGCGCAATGGATCAGATTCTGTCCAAGGAAAAGGAAGACTAGATGAACATGGCGCTCCGTTCCGTTTAATTTTAATCAGGGCATTATAAAAATCCGCCGATAGTTAGCCCCCACAGCTAATTCTTCCGGTAGCTTTTGATAGATATTGGCGGGATGTGTTCCGATTGATCTTGAAATTGCCTTCTCCCAAGGTYCGGTCAGAATGTAGTAGGATTTTTTTCTCACTCACTGTCAGGGCAATCCACTCAGCACTCATGTGCTGATGTTAATGAGTAGATATGTATGTCACGCACCAAGTAAG
Organism: Lepiota subincarnata; assembly: GCA_023014305.1. Classification (NCBI taxonomy): domain Eukaryota; kingdom Fungi; phylum Basidiomycota; class Agaricomycetes; order Agaricales; family Agaricaceae; genus Lepiota; species Lepiota subincarnata. The sequence goes on from JAECYV010000032.1 coordinate 224,543, forward strand.
CAAGCGATTCTTATCAGCGTGAATATAAGAATTRTGATGAGCCTTCTTTGTTAATCACCTTCCTTGTCATGCGGGCGCCACTTTCAAAAAACGCAGAACTTGTACCGCATGGTGGTAAGAATCTGCGTGTTACTTCTGGAACCCAACTCTGTGTCATGTTGTGCCCAGCATCACTCGTCTACATCGAATAAATCAGTATCCGGGCAGGGAGCTTCCACTTGCCGTATAAGTACTGTCGAGGAGGGTATTTTAAGGGGTCAGCACGAACCGGAGATGCATAAACGTGGGTTTAGACCCAGGCCTCGTCTCAATGTACTATCTGGTACTTAGACATCTCACCTGCGGCAATATCAAAACCGTCCAGTTTATGTTTAACATCCCCATTGGTAGTGTAATGCAGTCAGCAACCAGGATACCACAGTGGACCAAAGTATACCAGACCTTTGCGGCTTCTCTGCGGCTTCTCTGTATGCGCCGATAAGATCCTTGTGGAGATTGAGCTGAATGAAAACGTCCGTGCTATCATTATGGAATASATTCAGCTGTACACATATTACAATCGTCTGTACCTACAATACCTAGTACAGAACGCCTCAGGACGCTCCGCGAAGCATAGCTCAGGGCCCTTCAAGCCGATGTAGATTTCTTGGTGAAAGTGGGCTCAAATTTAACGCAGCTCCCGGTCATTGTGACTGCATCTCGACATCAAGCCTTGTGCTATGACTAAGTACTTGCTATGACTAAGTACTGAGGCCGGAGGAGTTGGTAAGGTTTGCGAGTAATGGGGGAGAGAGGGTAGATAACGAAAGAGGGCATTAAACACAATAGTCGCCGTGCTGTACAAGATTTAAACAGGTGTTTCGGACAGATGGAGTGCATAGAAATAACATCGGCCGTTCAGGGGCACTCTCAAAGTTAGGCTAGGCGCCGGCCTTGGGGAAAGATCATGGGGGCCCATACAGGCACTCACATGTGAATTTCGACTATTCGACGCCGATCTCAGGTTGGAATTGATCAGAGAGGCACGTGCCAGACCAGTCGTAGAGCGTAGAGTAGGTAGCATCTCTTTGAGTGTTAACCTACCGTGCTTGAGTTTCTCCACTTTGGATCCACAACTCGAGCTAGGGTATACTCAGGGAGTAGTGTTGGTGTCATGGGAGTCGCCAATGGGGCTACTCTCTTCTTGAGAAAGGGCCAGGTTAGGAGCTCTAAGCGGTTCCCCGGCGACTGAGATGAATGGGGCGCGCGGGTGTACTCGTTCTTCTCATCCTCGTCGCTATTGGTTTAGCTCTAAGATATTTTCCAGTCCTGGTATGTATTTCGTCTAGTAATTAGTGGATGCCGGATGCAGCAGGAAGTATAGCCTCTTCATCCCGTCCTATGATACAGGTGTCATTGTTGTATTTATAGTAGAACCAGCGGAAACGGCGTACCCTCATAAAACTTCTGCAGGAACGTCTTTGGTACATCTGGCTCCTCATTAGCCAGAAGTATACCCGTGACATGATCATTTTGCTTCCACAAGTTCATCGTCTCCTGATAATCCTGCCTCGACTTCAAAATAAGCACGTCAATAGCACGCCGGTCCGTCACATAACGATTTTTCTCGAATTTCCGTCGGATGGCATGGCGCACATATGCGGGGGAGGCAGTGAGGGTGTACATCTGACAGATTTCAGGGGCCTGGATGTAGTGGTGAGGGGGGGTATGAGTAGTTGTGGAACGTGAACGCAGGAGAGAACGTACGGCGCGGTACCAGTCTCGATAGAGCCGAAGGACCCTCTGACGCGCCTCGGTGCTGCCAGTAGATGCTCGCGCCGTCTGGGCGAGGCGAGCGGGTATTGTGGACATCGTGGAGTGTAGAGCTAGAGGGGGAGGGGGTTTGGGAAGTTGAGCGCAACGGTTTGGACCGATCCGGAGGCAGCCCGGCGGACTCTGAATGTACCGGCCGGGTGTTCCGGGGCGGTGCTCTGCCTGATATGGAGACGCGGCTCAGGTTCACCTTGTGCGATCATAAATCTCGCTTGCTCTCGTTCTTTGCCACTCAACTCCAGTATATATCACCATGGTCCGCGGTACAGGTGAGTTCGAGCTTGTGGGGCGCGCAGAACGAGCTCTCATTGATCTTTTGTCTGTAGGTAAATACAAGCAGAAGCGAGGTGGCGGGCGCAATTTCAGGTGCTGTTATGATCAGTTACCCGATAAACCATTTATCTCACTGATTGTAATAGTAAAAACATGACGATCGACAGGGATAGGTCGGCGTTCCCGACTGGGGAGGACCCAAGGTAACCCTGGTAGCCGAATGTTAYGTTCAACAGATATTGATGTRATGGTCACAGAGAACAAAATCGGGATAAAGAGGAGGACGAGGATGAGGATTCCGAGGAGGAATCTGAGGAAGAGGAAGATTCTGAAGAAGAAGAGGAAGAAGAAGGGGCCACAACAGAACTTACGAGGGCTCAACGACGGGAGATGAAGAAGAAACAGGGCGCGAAAGSGGGGGAGGAGGAGGAAGAGGAAGAAGACGAGGACCTCATTAACCCCAACCACGTCCAGAAGAAATTAACAATCGCAGACCTTAGCTCGCCAAGGGAGCTGACACGACGCGAAAGGTGCGATTTTGTCTTTCCATCGGATGCCCCTWGAGGCCCTGTCTGATTGTAAAATCAGGGAGCAAAAGGAGAAGAAAGATGCAGAGGAGCGTTATTGGAAGGTTAGATTCCTTCGCAGTATGTCTTGCTCCTATTGACCCCCGTATTTCAGCTGCACCTTCAAGGGAAGACGGATCAGGCCAAGTCTGATCTTGCGAGGCTGGCCAAGATTCGTGCGGACCGCGAGGCAGCGGCAGCAAAGAGACGGGCGGAGGCCGAGGGTTCGTTAATATTTCACATGGTGACTTGTGAAATTGACTCATTTTTCAACCAGAAAAGGCAAAGGAGAGYCAGGAGAAGCAGGCTGCGCGCACGGAGAAACGCAGGATATGATATTCACTATTGTAACAACTGATTGATATTAGACGCGTAGATTACTGTCACAGTCGCGTTACTATACCGTCACTCGAAATTTGTTTTCTTTCTTGTTTGTCCTGGATGAACTCGCTGCCGCTTGGCCTACTGGATCTGACTCTCTGTCGGGCAAACGCTTTACGACCTACCGCAGTAGCTGCAGGATGGAGGAGAGTATATGCGCGCAGAATGCATCAGSTTGTGCTTGCYACCCCACCTCCACCTCCAATGGAGCACTTTGATACCGCSCAGCTCATGCAGACGCCGGGGATGGGACGGTATGTATCACTTTGAATCYGGGAAGGCTGTRATTTATTGTCTACTTCTAAAGGGGGCGAAAGACGCGACGGCTTCAAGACCCTTTGTCTGTTCGACCGACCATAAGTGAGGAACAACCCAAGTTCGAATTAGAGAAGCGGGTGCGAGCATTGGAGGTTGCTGCTTTAGAAGAAGTTGGTCTTTCCTTTCACGCCATTCGTTATGCACGCCTCTCTAACAAGCCGTTCTAGGAAACCTCCCTCACTCCACCCTCTTACACCGAAATGGAGCTCGCGTTCTTCTATGAGGACCTCCTCGCCATCCCTCGAAAACCTGAACCCCGACCAGACACAGAAGACTTAGAGCGTCAGCAGGCTCAACAGGATGCTATCACTTTGCAAGAGGCAAACCACAGGCTACTGCAGAGTCGTCCAGAAGTGCAGACGCAGGAAGAGGGTCAACATTTGGCTCATAGTGAGCTTCCACCGTATCGCAGTGTTTTTACGCGGGCCCAGGCAATCGTGACGGAACTAGAGGCGCTAGGAGGATTGGCGATGAAATCTCCTGCTTCCCAGCCAGGCGGAGACATTAATCCTATTGCTGTTCCTGTAAGCGTGCTCTCGATAAAAGAGTGTGAAGCTCTGGTTCGTGTTTGTGTGAGTCCATTAACCTCTTCTTCGCTCCTCCGCAGTCTGACTCGTAGTCCATGTAGACAAMAGCGAAMGATGGGTCTAGTGCCGTTTCAGTGCTCGATATTATGAAGGTACGAATYYAWAWTTTATTCCGRAAYCTAATTATTTAATRCCATTRACAGCGTTGYGGAATGTCGATACCTGAAAGTGCWATGACGGGARSTTTGGAAATTTTCGCGACAGCTGGGAACGTCCAAGCRGCCGAGTCACTCATCGCCAATTTCATCACSTCTCCAACGGAACGGCAAAGACACCTTCATGTCAAATGCCACCTAAAGGCTACCCCATATGATATTATACCCACTYCAGCTCTCGCCGTCCTTCACTCCTACGAGGAAAAGGCGCTCTTYGCCCCGATGAAAACATATACCTGCYTAATAATTTCYTTATTCTCCMGACATTCTTCTATCGCTCATGCGCAGGCCTGGGATCTGTTTACCCACATGCGCTATGTTGCACATCCTGACCCTGATACCTTCCTCTACACMTGGATGATCCGGGCCTGTGCCTTTCCCAAAAGCTTTGCTCGCTCGGAACCTGAAAAGGCCATGGACTTGTGGACAGARATGACCGTAGACCGCCGGCTCGAGCCCACCGTTGATGCATACAATGCTATTATCCTAGCTTGCGCGCGCTCAGGGATTAAAGTCTTTGTTAATGAAGCATACCGRCTAGCCAAAGAAATGCTAGATKCACACCGCGACGCCCATGGCGTTTCAGCMTTCCGACCGAACCGGAAGACGTATTGTGCRCTTTTGGAGGGTGCAAAGAGGATCGGCGACTTGGGACGWGCGAGGTGGATCTTGGCAGAGATGATTAGGGCGGATCCRGATGACCCTAATACGCCAMTGGTRAATGAGGARGTTATGWTGCATTTATTCCAGGCATATACRAGCTATCAGGCGCCTTTCAAGAGGGAGGCTACGCTTGTAGTTCAGGAGGAGAYGYCCAGCARTATTGAAAGGGCGCCTATGGAGCYGAGTCCAGGTGCSGCAGGAGAAGCACCCTCCGATCCGGCGGGCYCTACATCCATTRTGCTCGACTCCGCCCCATCCTTCTCTCATATTCCGCCACAAAGYTCTGCAGAAATCYTACAYGAAGTCACMTTTTTGTTCCAACGGATCCTMAATGATACTGGYATTCTCAGAGCACCCGAACATCAAGAGGACTTTTCCCAGARTATCTTAAACAAATTCCGCGGAGTAACCCTCACATCGCGAYTGGTTGGCTTATATGTATCTGTATTACTCCGRCACGCATCACTCGAYGTTGCTAGGGAMATGTTTTGGAAGGTGTTTGATCARGTGCAAGTTCCGAGGAGTGCGATGGCGTATGTTGAYGCGTTGGAAAGGTGTGCGTATTCTGCAAARGGRASGGARCGGGAGGTTGCGGTCGAGTTTATGRATGAGTTATGGGCTCAATGGGAGYCRATTGAAGTTTCTGGCCTGGACGGGAATAAAAAGCTGAGRGCGAGATTRATTGAGCGAGCGCACATTGCCCGGCTACGGCTATACGCAACGTTAGCCCCCTTYMA
>JAECYV010000032.1:239699-254528 GCA_023014305.1 Lepiota subincarnata
GAGATTGGCGTATGGTTACTGATGGCTTTCTGGTACCACCCCGTATCCCTCATTGCGTTGGTGAATTTGCTGTAGTTGACAGAGATCCGACTCAAGCCATTCGAATGGGCCCTTGCACATATGTACCTTGGGCAATTCCGAATAACGCTTGAACGACTGTCTGGTCTTCGAAGATTACCAGCCCAAATATTAGGACAGTGCTCAGACTCGTGTAAGCATCCCACCCACCAACTTCAGTTCTGGGCATTCGCACAACAGTTGATGGGGAAGATCGGGAAGTGATGGGCGGATTTAATATAGTTAAGAAAGTTATGATATTGCTATTTCTGACATAGGCCGCTCAGCTTGACATGTCATTGTATTATTATTGTTGTTGGAACATCACCGAGCATTTGTCTATTCTCTCCGCACAAATTATAAGCTTTTTGGTCCTCAGTTTTGATTCTCGAGCTCGTTAAATTTCAGCTATACACACCATTGATCAAGTCTCGAACAAAGGACCATGCCAGCAAAGTCGTAATACTTGAAAGTCGACCCTGAGGTGATCATCTACACCAAGGCCAAACTTGTGTTGTTTGGACTTTTTGAGGACCTTGCCCGAAATGAAACTTCACCTCTAGCAACTCGTGCCAGTGCTAGGCACAGATGGAAGAGGCACCATGAGCAGAATGGCTGAACGCTTAGCACCCATTCTTAATATGGGCACCGATGCCCGCGCTTCACTTGGTACTTCAGAGCTTTACTTACTCTGCGACTAATGACTGCAGCTATGCAGTCCTCGATTGCCAACAAGCTGAACACCAACTATGCTCTCACTGAAGAGGAAGCAGTCACTCTCAAAAAGAAGCTGGCAAAGCCTGAAGAGAACTCAGAAACCTCGACACCGCATTTAGTCGGCTGCAGCTTAGACTTGCTAGCCTCGCTGCTCAGAGGGAGCTGCTGGGAACGGAGATCGAGAATTACCAATCCCGCAATACCGTACACGGATTGGGCGCTGGGTCTTGAAAGCATCATCTAAACAGCCGTGGGTCTCCTCATTTCGGATCGAATTTGTTCACCCGTACTCTACAATGTATACCCTGTTTGCTCCATAAGGAGTTAGAGGCTCATCCCGTTGGTGAAACTAGATTGATGCACCATCCCAGCCCATCGCAAGGTATCCTTGATGGTTCGCATGTATGAGATCGTCGGACAGCATCAAGGTGCATGTGGTTCTGGGGCTTGCCTTGTACAAAGTTCATGCAACCGAGTTACCAGAGAGAAATCCCGAGGGGTGAGCCGAACAGGAGGTGTACATTACTATCATTGGACCGTTGACGGATGGATAGATGATGCTTCGCCGGGTAACAAACGTCTTATTTCTAGTGATGCCATGTTTGATTCCCGGTACAGTTTCCRGGTTCTGTTTTCGCCCACCTTCGCTCGCGGCAAGTCTCTGATAGATCATAACAGACATAATCTAAGATAACCCTCACTKCATTTGCACGGCGTTGTGAACCCTTGCCGCCGTTGGTGTCTTGGAATAATATTCCTGTTGAAATAAGCTGGTGAGAGCGAGAGAAAGAATGGGAACGCTCGCAAACCCATGAGGGATGCCGTTGTTTCTTCACTAACTAAATACTGTAAAATGACAATAAACACCTTTCCTATATGACTTACGTGGGTCCGGGTGCACTGTGCAACGGCTCATTTTTGTGTAGCACTCGATATTCCGGCAGTTCACTCATCACCGCTAGTGGCCAATGTATAAGTGTATTGCATATCAGGTGACCATCAGAGACGGTAGTGCCGAAGTTTTTTGAAACACCCACTGGCAACTTTGGCAGAGGGAAGAGGCGACAACTTAATGTCTCCCTCCTTTGGAGCTCTGACTGGAACAACTCTGGAAGTACAGGGCCCCAACACCGGGCACACGCACCCCGACATATATATAGAAACATCGTCGCTTCCTGGCGCCCGGTGAAGCCATTTCTTGATGCTTTGGCGCTCATTCTCATATAAAAACTTGAGGAATTACCCACGGCTGACTTTCTGATCTCGTCGCCCTTACGTTTGCCTGTCCGGGTTTCACCTCCATCTTTTGTTGAACTGTTGTTTCTGTATATCTGGGCAGCCTAGTACACCACACCCGCATGTCAACCGCGCATCAGAAAATGAGAATCTGACAGATACAGCCTTGCAAAAGATGGGATTTCTGGACCTCTTAAGGCACCCAAACAACCACTGGCGGCTACATAAATTCCRTGCATACTGCGCTTTCTCTCCTCTCCCCTTCCCCTCACCATGGCTGTTGATCCTTCATTTGAGATGTTGGAGTTGCTGTATATTGGATGGGTAAATAACCTTTTCAGCAGGATATTCCCACTTACTGATGATCTACACACCAGTATATAGATGGTATGATGTAATCTAGGCCGCTCGATCTCAAGCGCTGAGCTCATACACCCTTTTCCGACAGCATCAATGGTCGCATTATACGTGAGGGTATCCCCTACGTCCCGCCTTTCTTTTATTCAAACATCGACCAAAGGTGTTTGACTACTTTCTGACACTTCCGATGGAAGTGTCTCTCCTCTGGCCAGGAGGGTGGTCCGCAGCAAAAATACTTTTCTTACTCAATCGATATCTTCCAATCATCGACTTTACCCTCAACTATTTTCGTGACCATGTTCCCCACATGGCACGTTACTGTCCTGTGATTATTCAGGCCAACATGTGTTAGTGTTTTTTTCCAACATTCCGACGCCCGATAAACTCACAGATCCGTACCAAGGGGTATACATGATTGGTGCACATCTTGTCGAAAGCAAGTCCATCACTGGCAGGGTGTATTAAAGTCACTGACATTTTCTCTTTTTTTCTTTTTTTTTTTTGTTCTAGTTGTATTCACTCTTCGTGCATGGGTGGTCTGGCATCGTAACCCAGTCGTCGTCATTTGCACCATGGCATCTATGCTAGGAAGCTTTATCTTTTCCACAGTGACAGCAGAAAGAGCTATGATTCCCGTCCAGTGTACGTATGGAACCTCACGGATTCATTTATTCCCTTCCGGGGAGATTAACGGTTCTGAGCAGATTTTGACCTACCTCCACTTACTGGTTGTTTGGGGATCTTGACCCACCTGGACATATATATCGGTTTTATCTGGATGACTATTTACGATATGGGTAACTCTCTTTCGACGACTGTTATTTGCGTGATCTAGCTGATCTAGATGGCGTTTTAGGGATCCTAATCCTGATGCTCATTCCATTTGTTCGAGAACGTGAGGAACTCAAGTGGCAGAGCCAACYACYACGATGATGAACACATTCTAATGTAGACCGAGAACCTGGCATAACACTCTTYAAAAAGAGTCAACTATTCCAGGTAATCTACACCGAAGGTAAGAATTCTTAACTTTTCCCAAAATTCTGTCACACATTTTCTCAACCTCGCGGGATTGTTCAGGAATCGTGTTCTATGTTCTCCAGCTTGGTAGGTATWTTTCATGGTGGATGCGAAAAAAAGCTTCTTTTACTCAAACCCGCTTCTTTGCAGTGACCTCTCTCACTTCATTAATCCTAACTCGCCAATTTGTAAGTCCAGTTACATCCCCCCATTTACAAGGCGTGTAAAATGTTTGAATTTGACCACCCCCCCTACCCCTCTTTTCAAAGCCAAATATGCTCTTTATGTCATTATAGTACGTCTGATATTCCACCCACACACCTCTTTAAAAACAAACCACTCACTCCCCTTTGAACGAAAATCATTTGCTCTACTAGCCTATTYCGCACCGTCCGCGCCGTGTTCGCAAATCGGGTGATCCTCCACATTCGTCAAGCCTATGAAAATCGAGGCTTCAATAGTGGTATGACTACTAGCAGCATCGTTAGCTCATGACCCCACGGGGTGAGACTTTTTGAAAAACCATCACAAGTAAGGTCAAAAGAGAATCGCGACTCTCATGGTACTGTGCAGTACATACATATTTGTATGGTTATTTCGCCCTGGGGTTGAACACCCTTCGTCCATCCATGTTTATAGGACCGAGAGAGACTCTGTAAAACGGACAGTTTTTCTGTATTTATATCCTCACAAATATTTTTGTTGGGAGGTGGAGCTTTGCTTTGAGCAAAAAGTGCAGGGAGCTATCAAATATCGCCAACCGTACAGCTCAGAAATATTTTTAGTAACGCATCTAACGTGCGACTTCTCATYGAGTAAGAATCCTCAATCATTGGGGAAGCCTGACTCGCCAGCTGGCATCGTTATCAAGAGTGGTCTCATGTAGTTGAGGTTGGCTTGGACTAAAATTTGGCTATGAAACTTTTTCAAGCTAGGACCTTTTTTTTACTTTTACTTTCTTTGGAACGAAGCATAACGGGGAGGGGCAAATGATCCTCAGAGGAAGCGAAGCTGCTTCATTTCACCGGGAATCGAGCAACCCACAGCCTAAAACAACCAACACAATTCCTACACACCCTCAAAATAAGAAGCACAATATTATTGCTTGTCAAATTCCAAGAATACAAAAATGAATAAAAAATGACTTGTTGTACACAAAGGATAAAAAAAAAACCAAGAAAGCTATTCGACAGCAACACACAACCATATATCCCCCTCCTCAAATCCCACATCACACACAAAAAAAATCTCTACAACCTACTCTCAACCAAAACCCCATCCCCACTCCCAGGCCCAACCCCAGGAGCCCCCCTCCTCCACCCAATAACCCCCTTCCCAAACGCCGCCTCCAACGCCTCACCCACAGTCCGTACAAACACAAACTCCATCTCCCGCCGCACCTCCATCGCAACATCATGATCCACATCTTTCCGATTCGCCCATGGTAGAATCACTTTGGTTATTCCTGCACGATGTGCGCCGAGTACTTTTTCTTTGATTCCGCCAACAGGAGTTACTCTACCTCGAAGAGTGATCTGTAAAAAACAAGGTGAACGACTGGAGGAGGAAATACAAAAAAGGGGGCAGTTGTACCTCGCCGGTCATCGCGATATGTGTCGGTACACACGCGCCCGCAAGCAACGACACAAACGCACAAGTCTAAACAACAAACCCATAAGCACCATATCAACCCACAACAAGAAAGAAAAAACATTTACCATCGCAACACCTGCACTAGGCCCATCCTTCTTCTGCGCCCCAGCAGGCAAATGCAAATGAATATCCACCTCCTCAGGAACCTTCAACGGGTCTTGCATCCTCATCTCTACAATCCCCAATTCCCACGCATGCCTCTTCACCCAACTCAACGCAAGCTCCCCACTCTCCTTGATAACATCCCCCAAACTCCCCGTCAGCTTCAGCTTGCCACTCCCCGGAACCATCATAGTCTCCACCGGCAAGATCCCACCCTCGCCTTGTCCCATCACCACAAGACCATACACCACACCCCTTCGTTCCTCTCTCTCCTTTTCCTCAGACCCTTCCCACCGTGCGATACCAAGAATCCTTTCGAGCTCGTGTTCCTCGACGACAGGTTGATAATCACCACCTCCGTTGACACCAATAGATGGAATTTTGTTCCCCTCTTCGCACTTTTCCACCCATTCGGCCCACTCAACTGCCTTGAATCTGACAACACCCCCAATGGCACGCTCAAGGCTGCGGACGCCAGCTTCACGAGTATACCGCGTGGCAATGCCCAGCAGAGCAGGTTCGGTGATCTTGACATGGTCTTCTGCGAGTCCGTTGGCCTTGAGTTGTTTAGGGAGAAGGAAGCGTCGGGCAATATGCATCTTTTCGTCGTAGGTGTATCCCGAAAGCTGAATGATCTCACATCGGTCGAGCAGGGGCGCAGAAATGGTCTCGAGAGTGTTGGCGGTGCAAATGAACAGGACTTGCGAGAGGTCAATGGGAACGTTGATGTAATGATCCTACACACCAGGATATAAGTTAGTGGGGGGGTTCAAAAACGGAGAATGAGGACATTACATTAAAAGTGTGGTTTTGCTCCGGATCCAAAACTTCTAGCAACGCAGCACCAGGGTCCCCATGGAAATTACTCTGGCCAATCTTATCAATCTCGTCCAGCACAATCACCGGATCTCGCCTGCCTGCCTTTCTCAAAGCCTGCACGATCAATCCGGGTCCACTGGCCACATAAGTCCTTCGATGGCCTCTAATCTCAGCCTCGTCACGGACACCCCCCAGTGCGATGCGCTGGAATGGCCGGCCGAGGGCATGGGCAATAGACTGGCCCAGGGACGTTTTGCCGGTACCGGGTGGGCCAACGAAAAGTAGTATGGGACCCTTGGTTGTTGGGCTCCGGCGTTTGGGGGCGCTTGATGGTGCGGGGATAGGGATGGGGGAAGGGTGTTGTGCGGTCTTGGATTCGATGGGCTTGAGTGATGTGGCTGGTGCTTCTTGTACCTGTGTGGCTGCTGCTGTGGCTGCAACTGCTTCCTGTTCCTTGGCTTCCTTTTCTGCATTGAGTTCCTTGAGTCTGACGACAGCGAGATACTCAATCAGACGCTTCTTGATCTTCTCGAGACCAAAGTGGTCTGCGTCGAGCTGGGCACGGGCAGCGGCGAGGAAAGACCTGTCCTTGATACCCACTGCGGGCGCCGGGGGAATAGCAATAGAATTGGGCCAGGGGACAGCAGTCAACCACTCGAGCTGTAAAAAGGACTCTTTGAGCAGGCAAGAAAAAGGGAGATGGGAGGGGGGGACGAGGACATACATAGCTCCTGATGACGCCATTCTCAACGCTGCCCTGGGGAATGCGCTTTAAGCGCCTCCATTCCCTCACGCCCATCTTGCGCTCCTCACTTCCGAGCTCCATGGCCTCGATGCGTCGCTTGAGGTCGGCCATGTCGTCTGCCTCGTGCTGCTCGTCGTCATCGAGCTCACTTGTGGGGCTGTTGTTGGTCCCACCAGCGGCAGTGTTCGTAGAGCCATCTGCTGGGGGGGCGACGGTTGATGAGATGCTACCGGAAACCCCGCGTTGAAGGGCACTAAGTTCCCTCTGGATGGCAGCGAGCTGCTGGCGGAGGAAGAATTCCTTTTGCTGCTTGGAGAGGGACTCGTCGACTGCGGAGGCTATTTTCTTGGAGACCTCTGAGATGGAGGCCTGTTTGAGGAAGATGTCTGCGGCGAGGGAGAGGCGGGCAGAGGTGTCCGGAGTGCCGAGGACGGCTTTGGGGAGAGAGAGGCATGTGAAAAAAGGCGGGTCAAGCGAGTGCACACCCGGTGCTCACCTAATTTGTCAGCGTAGTCGGTGTTGATGCTCCCGACGAGCACGTCGGCCATCCAGGGCGTGCGGGCGTCGGTGATGTCGTCGAGCATGTGGGCAATCTTGCTGTAGCCCTCCTTTCTTGCCGGCTGGACGGCGTCTTTGGCGAGACGATCGAGGAGCCTGAGTGCGGCCTGCTTGAAGCGATCGACGGCCTCCCTGGTGGGGACCTTTTCTGTGGGCGGGTACTCGACGTCGTGCATGGGGAGCTCGCTTGCGAGGTGCTGGAGCTTGTCCCTGTTTGCATGGAGGTGGATGAGGCGGACACGGGTGAGACCGTGGAGGGAGACGAGGTAGGGCTGGCGGGGGTTGCGKGCTGGGGGCTTGACGATGCGGAGGACGCGGGCGGCGGTGGCCCACTCTGAGAGCGGGGGATGGGGGTCAGTGTCGGAGGTGGTRGAGGAGGGCTGGGTGAGGGGGACGGCAGCGACGACGGGGAGGGCATCGGAGTGGTCGATGAGGGCGAGGAGGGCGTCGCCGATGTCCTTTGGGACGGGCATGGTGAAGCGGGCGGTGGGGAGGAGGACGAGCGGGTGCGGGAGGGCGAGCACGGCGAGCTTCGAGGCGGCCATCGTCACAGCGAGAGAGAGAGTTTATTATTTATTTATTTATTTATCATCCCCCTTATCTCCTCTCCCCGCCCAGCCAGCGCCCGCACATCCCCCAGCGTCGGTCGCTGTGTCCCGCGCCCCCCSAGCCCCCCGAGCATGTCCTCCAGCTCCTCCATCGCGTGCTCCTCCCGCAGGTGCTGCTCCGCCTCCACATCGCGCGGCGCCACGTCCGACAGCCGTACCTCGTTCAGCCGGCCCAGTATTTCCCGCGCCTCGTCCTCGAGCTCCCGAGGAAATCCCTGCGTCGACAGGATCGCCAACACTGCAGACACCATCCCACGCGCCCGCCCCACCTCCCGTCCCAGTGGTGCCCCGGTCTGCGCAAAACCCACATCAAACCCCTCCTGCAGCGCTGCCTCTTTTCCGGCTGTGATGCCCTCGCGATAGCCGACCTGCGATAAAAAAGTGTTACGAAGGCTGTTCCCGGAGAAAGTCATCAACCGACGTTGGTAAACTCTGACGAGAGCTTGGCCCACTCTGCATCGCGCACAGCGTTGGAGTCGTCGTCCCAGGGCGAGTCGTCGGCGTCGTGCATGATAAGATTAGAGAAATGCCAGGCCAAACAGTCACAGTCACTCTCTCCTCCTCTCCACACCCCCACCACCATGTCCAAGCTCGTCGCCGATGCCTCCGCCTTCAAGGCCGCCATGCACAGGCAAAACTACTCTTCCTGGCACTCCCAGCCACGCCCCGCCACCCCCGCAGACTCTAGCACCTCCACCCCAGACGACTCCTCSCCCCAAAAGAAGAAACGGCCAAAGACCAGTAGAGCCTCTCCAAACCTCTCGTTTCCTCTGCCCCTGCAGCTGAACATGCTTCGCCTCCCCCAGATGTCGTCTATTCACAACCCGCAGACACCGGCACCGGAACCAACGTCAACACCCAGCTCGTCTACGCCGTAAATCATCTCAAGGTACGTTCCGTTTTTACCCAACGCTGGCCGTTCCATGCTACACACACACAATCACAGTCCACACACAATCCCATGCGACTGCAAGACATTGCCATCGTCACAAACACCCCTCTCGACACCGACCTCATTCTTCTCGAAAAATTCCGCGCCCACGATAAAGTACAATACGACCCCAAAACAGACCTCTATACGTACAAAGTGCGCGCACACCCATTCAACAGTTCTTCCCCCTCCCTTAACCTCCTATAGCACGAATTCAGCTTTCGCAGTAAAGCCGCCCTCCTTACCGAAATCCAACGACAGACACGCAAAGGCGGAGGGATCTCCGTCCGTGCTCTCAAAGAATCATGGAAGGAGGCTCCCCAAGCGATCGAGGAACTAGAGAAAGAGGGAGAGGTGTTGGTAACGCGCACAGTCAAAGACGGTCAGCTCCGGATGGTGTTTTGGAACGAAATAAARCCGACAGATGAAGCCGGTGGAAACTCTGTCGAGAAAGGTCCGTCTCGCCCAGACAAACAGCTTTTACCGTTTTTGTCTAATGTTAGTGTAGAATTCCTTGACCTCTGGCATTCCCTCAAAGTACCCAACGACGTAGATCTCCTCAAACAATTGGCTTCAGGTGCCCTATCCCTTCGCCTCTTTGTCCCCCCCTTTTCCCTTACAACTCACACACATCACCCATCACAGACGGTCTTCAAATCACAAACGCAGAGACCCCCGTGCCCAAAGCACCCACAACGAAAAAAAAGGGCAAGAAAGGCGGTGCACCGAGACAGCGCCAGGTGCGCATCACCAATACACATCTCAAGGGCGAGATCGATTTGTCAAGAGATTTTGTGGCACCTGGCAAGCAGTGAGCTGGCTTGTTCTTTTTTTGGTTCTTTTTTTAGATGCATCCCCCCTATTTTACTTATTTATCTGCGTCGGACGGCATTCGGCGTGTATTTTTGAGTCCCTCTCACACACAATACCACAATCTTTTTATTATTATYATCATCTTATGGAATACACGGATAGCGGACGACGTTGAGATCTTGTTACTGCAGTGATCGACCGATAAATGACTGTCTCAGGAAACACCGTAGGTATGTGTGGTCACGGCGGTGCTAATTAGTTCATTGCAATAATTATTTTCTCAAAGCACTTGTATACGMGTCTACAGTAGAAAGCCGYAAAAAAAAAATCGRGCATTGCCTTGGTTCCTCCGCCGTCGCCATTCACCACGATCGTGAGCCATCGCTATATACAGTCCGATCCTGATAGGCCTCACGGATGTGGAGGATCACCCTATTTGAAAAAATAGTCCGGATAGTCCGAAATACGCTAAGATGGGAATGTCAACAGAACAAAAAAATGGATGAAAGCTAGACATACTAAAGCGACAGGAAAGAAGCATTTGGCTGGAAAACAATCAAAGGGGAACTTTTCGTTAGCCAAAAAAAATAGCCTTTGGATGGAAAGTAGTGTGGGTGTTTTTTTGAAAAAAAAAAAAACTGACAAAGCGCCGAAGCAGGACCGCTGTCGAGACGGAAACGACTGCGAAAAAGCGTTGTTTGGATGTTTTTTTCTTTTTGTGTGTTGACGTCTGGAGATTGTGGCTTACCAATTTGAAAGACATAGAATAGCATTCCTGTTTTGAAGGATTGATTAGTGGAAGTGTCTTCCCAGGATGCGTGGAGTAATTCTTTACCTTCCGTGTAAATAACCCTGAATAACTGGCTCTTTTTTAAAAAGCTAATTCCTGGCTCCCGATCTACAGCGGAAATGCTTCCAATTAGGCGCTACAAATACGAGTCTATATCATTCATGTTCTTACGTTCTCTGAYAAATGGAATGAGCGTGAGGATAAGAATCGCTAGAAAAAAATATAATTTATCAGCTCTCCGAGTACAATCAGAGCCCAGCTGAAAAAAAAAAGAATGGAACCTATATCGTACAGAGCCATCAGGACAAAGGGCAAATATGCATCGGTGTGGCTCAAGTTCCCCACGCAGGTGACCAGTGGATACATATTGATGGCTGTTGGGGGGTGGTACCTAAACCTTCAGAAGGAGAGGCAGCAGTTATCAAAGRTACATACTTTGGATATGAGCGGTGGCCCTTTGTACAACCGTCCCGCAATAGATAAAGCTTCCTACCTGCCATAGCGTCACAAGAGCGCCAACAAAGAGGTTCTTCCTCCATATTATCCATGTACGAAGATTGAATACAACTGGAATAAAATACACCCCCCCATTTGTAGTTTTTTTCTAGTTGATAGACGGGCACACTCACCCCCAACTAGACTTAAACCAATCAAATATACCCCTTGAAACCGATACAAAGTTAGCTTTATATACCGCCTAAATGGCATAACGAGAGAGACCCCACATATATTGGCTCGCGTGGCGGGAAAGCAATCCCGAGCTGTATGGAGCACATGTTCCCGTAAAAAATTGAGGACAAAGTCGGCCATTGTAAAATATCGATTGAACAGGAACAGGACTTTGACTGCATTCCATTTTCCTGGCCAGACGAGAGACACCTCCATTGGAAGTGTCAAAAAATAATCAAACACCTTTTGGTGGATAAGTTGTGGAGCAAGCTATGGTCGGGTCTTTCTCACATAAAGCGTGATCGTCGATGCTGTCAGAGTTGAATACATGAGCCCAATAGCTAAGCAGCTGAAGAACCAGGACATCATACCGTCAATGTACTAGTGATTAGTGAGCGCGGAGTAGTTATCTGATATGAATAAATACTCGCCCATTGGGTGGTGAGGAAGCCCTTTATTGTTCCGAACATGGCTGAGTATCAAAGTAGTGTAGGGGGGGGCTGTCAGACTAGGTAAGGCATTACAGGCATCAGACATTTTATAAGGCCCCAACGTGTGCGCCAAAAGTGGTGCTGCATCATCATCATCCATCAAACAATTATAGAACATGTACTAATCTATTTAATGTAGAGGAGGAGGAGCGCTGTAGACCTTTCAATTAATGAAACAGATGAGTACTGAGCTAGGACCTGAACATGATTTGGGTGGGCGAGGTTGGGTCACAGAGGCTATGGACGAGTATCCGAGGTCCTGAGAGTGGCTTTGCAATATGCAATTTGTCGGACAAGCTCGAGTAGAGCTGACAGTGTGGCTTCACCAACCGCTTCGGTGCTTAGAATATTCAATGATCTAAAAATATAAGGCTTGCCAAATTTGTTGCTGTAGGAGCCCCGGTTTGAATCCTATGTCTCTGAAACATCAGTGCAGAACAATGGAACTCCATTTTGACACGGACACATGTCCTCTAATCTATTGTCAAAGTATTATCAATTCTAGGCATCATGAAGAGGCTTACAGGCGCACTAAGGGGCATAAAGAAAAGAGTGTGGCAATGGCTTCTGCGCTCGTCCTGCACTCGTCCTGCGTTCAGTTGATGATCAAGCGGGGCTTGGGAGTTGAGCCAAGGAGAAAGGACTCCTCTGACCTCAGTGAAGTCGCTGGCAGCCTCGGATGAATTCATTACTAAATCCCTGCTCCAAACCCCATGGTGTATATGATATTTTTAATAATTTTGAAGAGGTTTGCGTCAAGTCAAGCCCGGCCCACCATATGCATGCCGAGACGGCACATACTTTATTAGGCATCAGAAAGGGCATCAGCCGCCCAGCCACCGTCCCTTAACAAATGTCCTATCGCAGTCAAGTGTCACTGGTTTCATTTTTTGAACAGAGTGTAAAAGGTTATAGGGATAAAGAGAGGTGTTGGTAGGCCACCGACAGATGAAGGCGCTGGAAATCTGTCGAGAAAGGTCCCTCTCGCAACACAACAGCTTTTCCGTTTTGTCTAATGTAGTGTATAATTCCTTGATCTCTGGCATTCCCTCAAAGTACCCAACGACGTAGATCTCCTCAAAACAGTTGGCTTCAGGTGCCCTATCCCTTCGTCTCTCTCTCCCTCCATTCCTTACAACTTACACCACCATCACAGATGGCCTTCAAATCCATCCCCTATCGCTCAAATGATATACAGGCATAGCGCATCCAGAGCTTTACATATGCACTTATTCGCGCTGGGATAAAGCCAGGTGACAGTGTCGCAGTTATTTCGCCTAACGCGTATGCCACCGTTCTTCTCACTGCAGCTGCTGCTTCCCCTCTCCGAGACCGCTCATTGTAGATAAACCAACCATATAGCCTTCGCGGGCCGCTGGAGCTCAGATGATATACAGATGCCCACCATGGAGTTATCGCTGCGCGGGGCATTCTCACCCCGATTAATACACGTCTGAAGCCGTCCGAAGTGGCGTATATTCCCGAACACAGTGATGCCAGCCTCAAACTCGTCGATCACGAGTACACCCACCTTGTTCCGCGGGATTCGAAAGATCCAGTGATTGTGTCGAAGGATACCGGCCGAGATGGAGATCCTTATGAAGCCTTCCTTGCCGAAGGTCGGCGATATAGCGAAGAGAAATCTTGGGGTGGCTTAAATGCTGAACACGATGAGTAGCATAGTTCTTTGTAACACGTAAGTAAGGACGACTAAGGCCCTTGGGCGCCCGCCCCAATGCAGCATCCCGTCCGTCAGTTTCGATGTTGCGTTGGGCCAAGATGGCGCGGACGAGGCAATAGAATGCGAAAATGAAGCAAGACACTTGAAAAGCAGTAAAAAGGGTTAGAGTGACGGCGGAGAAGAATATCCACACACAAACTGGTCCTTCTCATTGTTGAAGCTGACGTGAACTGGGTGGCCAGGCGCTGGTAGTCATTGTATCAGAAATCTGCCTGTACACTGTTGATTTCAGACGGAGACGTACTGTATGAGATTCCAGCAAAGTAAGCGACGGTGTTGACGGCAATGTTGGCGTGGATGAATGGGGGAGATACGGTCGGCTGATGCGTCGGATCCAGGAGGGTATAGATGGCAAGATTTCAAGAATAAATGCACGGAGAAATCCTATACAAAAGGGAGCTGCGTGACCAAAAGGGCACCTGGATGATTGTCATGCAGGTTGTTTTCTAGAGAATATATTGTGCGCCTCTATCGTCTGATCAATTTCTCTGAAAATCAACATCTCTCACGTAGCCAAGAACCTCAAAAAGCGAAGGCGCAGGGAAAAACCATCCTTCGGCAGCTAAAAGAATACGTCGCCTGTGTAGGAGGCGGAGGAATCATGTCCAAGTAACGAGAGCAAAGTACATTCATATTACGCCCATCCAGAGCAACAAGGAAACTGTCAGAAAAACGATTTCCTCCTCGACCTCCAGAAACTGTCCTCAAACCACATCGGCACGCGCCCTCCCTCAATACTCAACACCTCTGAATCTCTCAGCACACCACGCCCATCCTCCATCACCATCGTCGCAGACACTGGCTTCATCCTGCCACACCTAGGAATTCACCCTAGCTTGTTTACACCCAACACCGAAAGGCCAATCAACATCCGCAACCGACATCGGTGTATCCTACCAAACTTGATTGAATAATGAAGATGCAAGCGAACTGTATGGCTGCCATCTTTGATCAATGTGCTAGAATGTAGTGCAAAGTATGTACTTACAATGGAGATACCGGCTCAGTGGAAATTGGATGTATGATAGTAGTACTGCCTTTGTAACAAAAACCACTGATCGTGCATACATCGTGACGATGGTGTCCCAATAATTCCCCAAATCAACCAGYCATCAGCRAGATGAAGGTAAACTGCCACTGAGAAGAGACCACTGAAACTGGAGTCAATCGAGACGGACAAGTGGGTATTCAAGAGGTCATGTACCATAAGAAAGGCTGATGAGCCCGACGCCGAAYTCCTGGATGCCTTGGTATGCTTTGCATCTCGCTGATTGCCAGACGGCGTCCCTACTATTGGTAGACTCTTCATCTTTGCTACTCCCGACGCTAGCCGCCACCCTTGTCCTGCTTTCAGATTTTAGCGTGGTGCTCACCACTGATTCGAAATTATTCTCCCAYACAATAACAATATATTTTGCTGATTTAGAGCTAGTCAAACGAGTTCTCGACGAAGGTGTCAAGCAGTGCAGCGGCTTTATTGCCTTCACCCAGGGAAGGAGCGCTCCGGGAGAATATAATA
>JAECYV010000032.1:267016-313309 GCA_023014305.1 Lepiota subincarnata
GGCGGTGCGTCGAGACAGAGCCAGGTGCGCATCACCAACACACATCTCAAGGGCGAAATCCAAGAGACTTTGTGGCACCTGGCAGTCCACCCCCACCTCCCACAATACCACGATAACTCGGACGAGACAAAGGATGGTCGGACGACGTTGAAATCTCGATTTGTTTTTATTGGAAACATGTTACCGCAGTGATCGATCAATAAATCCACTGCAACGCCATACTCCAACGGGAGCCGAAAGGTCCAAGTTAAGGTTGTTGTTCAGCTACGAAACCGCAGGTGTGTGTGGTCACGGCAGTGCTAATTAGTTCGTTCTCTTCTCGGCAATTGGAACCAATCCTTGGGTTGATTACTCGAAATCTGCGCCAGTATTCACCACGAGTGCTATTATTCGGGCTAGAAGCTCGTAAAATTATGTTTCGGAGCTGGGAGGGGTATAAGCTGCCCAGCGGCCGCCGCCCTATCAATTACCTCAGAAGATACCTTTAGGTGAAGTGTCATTGATTTGTTTATTTTTTGTTCTCAATACTCGAAGACGAGTCATACAGTGGGAAACCATAAAAAGTCGATCGCTACCTTGGATCCTCTGCCGGCGCCATTCACCACGATCGTGAAATAGTGCTATATCCGGTCTGATCTTGATAGGCCTCACGGATGTGGAGGATCACCCTGTTCGAAAAAATAGCACGGATAGTCCGAAATATGCTAAGATGGAATGTCAAAAAAAGGAAAATCGGTGAAAGCTAGACATACTAAAGTGACAGGAAAGGAGTATCTGGCTTAAAACAATCAAAGGGAACTTTTCGTCAGAAAAAAACCAGTCTTGGATGAAAGTGTGATGTTTTTTAAACTGACAAACTGCCGAACCAGGACCGCTGTCGAAACGGAAACGACTGCAAAAAGCGTTATTTTGGATGATATTTGTGTGTCGACATCTGGAACACATGACTTACCAATTTGAAAGGCATAGAATAGCATTCCTGTTCAAAGGTTTGATTGGCGGAGTGTCCAGGATGCGCGGAGTAACTCTTACCTTCAGTGTAAATCACCCTGAATACCTGGCTCTTTTTAAAAAAGGTAATTCCCGGCTCCTGATCTACAGCAGAAATGTTCCCAATTGAGTGCTAAATAAGGGGTTATATCGTTAATGTTCTTACATTCTCTGACAAATGGAACGAGCGTGAGGATAAGGATCGCTACAAAAACCAATCTATCAGCTCTCCAAGGACAATCAGAGCCAGCTGGAAAGAATGGAACCTATATCATACAGGGCCATCAGAGCAAAGGGCATATATATATCGGTGTGGCTCAATTGCCCCAAGCAGGCGGTCAGTGGATACATATTGATGTCTGTTGGGGGTGGTACCTAAACCTTCAGGTGGAAAGGCAGCAGTTATCAAGATACATACATTGGATATGAGCGGCGGCCCTTTCTACAACTGTCCCGCAATAGATAAAGGTTCCTACCAGCCACAGCATTGTGAGAGTGCCAACAAGTATGTTCTTCCTCCATATTATCCATGTACGAAGAGTGAATACAACTGGAATAAAATACACCCCCATTTGTAGCTTATTCTGGTTGATAGACGGCACACTCACCCTCAACTAGATATACACCAATCAAAAATTCCCCTTGAACCGATACGAAGTTAGCTTACATACCACCTAAACAGCATAACAGGAAACCCACACATATTAGCTCGGGTGGCGGGAATGCAATCCTGAGCTGTATAGAGCACATGGTCCCGTAAATAGTTGACGACAAATTCGGCCATTGGAAAATATCGATTGAACAGGAAAAGGACTTTAACTGCATTCCATTGTTCTGACCAGATAAGAGACACCTCCATTGGAAGTGTCAGAAAATATTCGAACACCTTTTAGCGGATAAGTTGTAGACCAAGCTATGGTTGAGTCTTTCTTACGTAAAGTGTGATCATCGATGCTGCCAGAGTTAAATACATGAGCGCAATAGCCAAGCAGTTGAAGAACCAGGACATCATACCATCGATGTACTAGTGATTAGTGAGCGAGGAGTAGGTGTCTGATATGAATCAATACTTGCCCATTCGGTGAGGAGGACGCCTGCTATAGCATCGAGCATGACTTAATCCCGGCGGAAAAGGCTATGCGCACCAACTCTTGGTGGCTGAGTATCAAAGTAGTGTAGGGGGACCACCAGACTAGGTAGGGCATTACAGACATTCAACACTTTATAAGGCTCAAGAACCCCAATGTGTGCGCCAAAAGTGATGCTGCATCATCATCCATCAAACAGTTATAGAAAATGCACTAATCTATCTGATGTGGAGGAGTAGTGTCGTGGATCTTCTTTTAATTAATGGAACAGATGAATACTGAGCTAGGACCTGAACATGATTTGGGTAGGGGAGGTTGGGTTACATTAGAAGCTATGGACAAGTATTTGAGGCCCTGTGAGTAGCTTTGCAATATGCGATTTGTCGGCCAAGCTCGAGAAGAGCTGACAGTGTGGCATCATCAACCGCTTCAGTACTCAGAATATTCAATGATCTAAAAATACAAGGCTTGCCAAATTTGTTACTGTAGGTGCCTCGTTTCGAATCCTGTGTCTGTGATGCATCAGCGCAGAACAATGAAATTCCATTTTGACACTGACACATGACCTCTAATCTATTGTAAAAGTAGCATTATTAATTCTGGGCATCATGAAGGAGCTGACAGGGGCATGAAGCCACTGGTGCCATTGATGCCGGGAAATTCGTTCAGTTTTGGGATGGCGGAATCAATCAGAAGTTGATATTTCTAGGAAAAATAATAGTACTGTCGACCATGATTCATGGCTTGCACAAGTGGGTGCTAACTCTTTAATTAATGATGAGATGAGAGTTTGTCGATGTACTGTATCATGCAGTGCTCCGAGGAGTCCTACGGCATAGCAGGTACCTATTCCTATTACACAAGTAGGGGCTACCAAGCAAGCCTGAGCAGTCGCTTTCTGTGGCTCGGATACACAGTCCACGCTGAGGTTATCCCATATCATCCGCTAACCCATCATGGGCCAGTGGGTATGAACATCTTTCTCTCAGGCAGGGCGCGCATTGATGCTCTTCCATGACAAGTCTAGCTATCGAAATAATAACAGCAACCAAAGTGTAAAACTTCCAGTTACCACGGTGAACGACTTTGATTGAGGCGCCCTCACAAGTTTTGGCCGGAGTGCCTGATTGGTAAATCTACTACTAATGATTGTCTCGGGAAACGACAAACTCCAACAGGACCCGAAAGATCCAAGTAAAGTCGCATTCAGCTGTTTGCTGGGGTGTTGCTGATGATATCTTGAGTGCCAGAGGAATATGTGGTCATGACAGTGCTAATCGGCTTGCTTTTCCTTGATTGCAATAAATCATTGAATTGCACGATGTCACCATTCACCATGGGTATATTAACATTTTCTCGGACACTCAAATATGAGTCTACTGAAAGGTTACCGAGGGATATAACCTAACTAAAGGAAAGAACTAGAAGATGCAGAGGAAGAGAGATGGTATTCGGGAGGAAAAGAGAGAGGAATTACTACATCTGTACCCAACCTAGTCCTTATGCACCTATCTATGATCTGATGTAAGCGTAACCTTATACTCCTACCGTCCCTAGAGAAGAAAATGCTTGTCCCCATGTCACAGAATGACAGGGATTGAAGGAGAAGGAGATGTTACGGTGTGCATTTGGGAATGGATATTGAGATACAAGCTCGCGCCGAGTCCCCCACGCTCTTTCATTTAGTATGCTGTTCGTCTCCGCTCTCCATTGCCTAGCTATGTAGCGTTTCGTACCTCCGTAGGTACGATGTAATCTATGATATCATGAGCATATTAGTTACCTTATGTATCTGAGGACTATTGTCCTYGAAAGCGCGTATACTACTATAAAGTTAGTATGTTCTGTAGTTTYGCACTTCAGTTCTCTCCCRAGACACTGAAGTGAGTATCTTTCTATATCGCATCGTAGCTACTTTTCCTAACTACTCTGCAGTACCTACGCTGTCTCTTACAGGTACTGCCTAATACAGTTCTCTCCCGAGACACTGAATACCTACGCTGTCTCTTACAATGGAAATATGTGTTTAACAAACAAGGGCAGGGGCACAGGCCATGTGGGTGGGGTCGACGACGTGTAATATAACTCAGGGGATGGGGTGATAACTGAGCGTCGGGGTGACATTTGCGGTTCACCCATGCCATTCTTTAAAAAAAGAGACAGTCAGTGCCACCTTCCTATTCATCCAAGGCCGAGCTGTCTGCTAGCGCATCTGAAGGTAGCCATCCATCAGGGGAGAAGGAGGGACCAACTGGTGCAGCAGAAGAAGTCCAAGGACCATTTGCAAAAGGGGAAAGGGTACTGGTATCAGTTCGGAGGGTATGATTATTAGATGGCAGGGTGTCAATGTGAGGAAGGAGAGGATGGGTCGCACTAGATCACGGGAAGGGGTGTGGGCTATGAATGTAAGGCAGCTGATGCGCATAATTATTCGGAATTGGGGAAACAGGTTGTTGGAGGTTGAATAACATGTTTCCCCGGATATGCTGGGCTCTCTCTCAATCCTTGGCGATAGGTAGCATGCGTCGGACCCAGTCATCCAATTTGGTAATAAGGTCAAGGTCCTCTGAGAGCATAATTTGGTCATAACGAACGTGAACGCGAAGCTTTTCACTCATGTGGTCCATTTATCGTTCAGTTGATCAGGAGAGTCTGCAAGGTGGGTTAGCCTCACGAACACTATCAACCCTTGCTCAAATGGGAATTTGTACTGGTTTTTGTGGATAGCACAGATCAGGGGAACTTCACATCCTGTCGGGAGAAACTTACGCCGGAGTTCTGACATGAACTCAGTGAAAGTCAGCGTAATCAGGTGGTTACGCTCTACGGCGATCCACGATTCAATGTCGCGGTGATCAAGATGGTCGATGATACACTCTACTTGCTAGGGTGCAGGTATTTGCTTGGCGGAGAAATAACCTCGGCATAGCCGGCGATATCACAAAAGGGAGGTAATCTGAATATTCCTCAGCCAAAAACAGGGAGAGTGGATGAGTTACTCTGCGAGATCAGGGCGTTGGAGCACCCCGAAGCCATGGTCAAGGTAGGGAAGAAGTCGTGAATGGAGTTTGAATAAGACAAGTTGTGAGAGGTTGGCGTTGCTGTAGTGTGTCAAGAGGAAGGCAGTTGGGGAATGGGCCGTATGCGCGGTTCAAGAGGGGGAGTAGTGGAGGGGACAAAGACATTAGGGACAAGAGACCAAAACCAGAGAGGGAGATAACAGCTGAGAACAAAGGCAGAGAGCGGATACCAGAGGGCGGTGACAGAGAGCGAGGCAGAGATTGGACCAGAGAGGAGAACCAGCGAGTGTAGGCGAGAACCAGAGCGCGGAGATCCTATCAAAAGGTGGGACAGAGGGTGGAGCTGAGGACCAGGAGGCGTATGAACGGAGCGGGGAGCAGAGGGAAGGGAGAAAAAGACAAGGCAACAATGCGCATGCATTCACATTGTGTGTACAGAGCCGAAGAGGGATCACGGCTAGGGGTGATGTGGGAGGGGGCGAAACCCAGCGTGACTATATGCGGTCGAAGGGTGGTGCAGGACCCGAGCTCAATGAGGGAAAGGGCCAAACGAGAGGGCGGACGAACTGAGAGCGTCGGTGTGAGAAGTGTGTTTTCCGGCAAGCGAACATTTGGTTTGGCAGGGGGGAGGGGGGTTGGGTATGTTATCTCGAGTTGATCTGCAAGAAAGGTGAAAGGTTACCGAGGGAGGCACCGGGTGATGCAGAAGACTCGAGATATTAGTTGAGAGGAAGGGAGAGAGGAATTACTACATCTGTACCCAATCTAGTCCTGATGTAAGCGTAGCCTTACATCTACAATGGAAAGCCGTAAAATCAATCGCTGCCTTGGACCCTCCGCCGCCGCCATTCACCATGACTGTGAAATAGTGCTACATACGGTCCGATTTTGATGGGCCTCACGGATGTGGAGGATCACCCTATTCGAAAGCACGGACGGTTCGGAATATGCTGAGACGGAACGTCAAAAACAAATGACAACTTGGTGGGGGCTATACCTACTAAAATGACAGGAATGGGATATTTGGCTTTTATAACGATCAAAAGGGAAAATTTTTGTCAGAAATACAAGCCTTGGATGAAAGTATGTGTGTGTTAAACTAACAAACTGTCGAATTAAAACCACTGTCAAAACGGAAGCGACTGCCAAAAGCATTTGTTTGAACGATTTGTGTGCGAACATCCGGAATTGTAGCTTACCAATTTGAAAGCCGTAGAGTGGCATCCCTATCGAAGGATTAATTAGCGGTGCATCCAGGACACGCCGAGTAACTCTTGCCTTCAGTATAGATTACCCTGAATAGCTGGTTCTTTTTAAAAAAGGTAATTCCAGGCTCTCGATCTATAGCAAAATTTCTCCCGATTAGGTACTACAAATGTGAGTTTAGGTTCTTACGTTCTCGGACAAATGGAATGAGGGTGAGGATAAAGATCTCTAGAAAATTTTTTTTTATCAGCACCCGACTGCAATCAGAGCCAGCTGTTGATGGAGTGTGATTATAGGGCGTGTGCATATAGTTGGATGACCCCACTTACACATCAGCCGGGCAACATGTCGACGAATAAGAATTATGCGACCCGTGATGAGGGAAAAGGCTAGGAGAGGGACAGCTGTAGCAAATACCCGTTCTACGATTGCTAAGGTGTTGAACGTTGAATCAGCGAGTGAGGCTGGAGCTAGCACTGTATAAATGTAGAGTGCTATATCCCACATGAATTCAACATGATCAAGGACAACAGCAGACATTTTGCAGCTAACCGCTTCAATCAGATAGCAGGATGTGAGTAATGAGATCAAGTAGATAACATATGGCAATGTTGACCAGACGACCCATATACGCCAGACCTGCAAGTGTTGCCAAATCTTGGGGTTAACAGTGGGTTTGTCCACACGAAATAACATGACCTCACCTCCGTAGCAATAATCAGGGCATCGGCCACCATGCCGGCACAGATATTTATTACTGCAGTTGCTGTCCGTTGTTCCAAGCTGATGTTCTTGTATAATAAGGGACCTGCCAGTGTGTCGTTGTGGTCAAGATATGCCAAAACACTAATCTGATTGTCGGTGCCAAGGAATATAGATGAAGACAGCATGAGAAACAGGGAGTGACAAAACAAAATAATCATCTGTTTTGATCAATCCCCTTTCAAAAAATCCTTGTATAGCAATCACAGGCACAGGCAATATAGTGCAAAGCTGATCCCGAAAAAGGTGCCCTGTATGGTTGTCGAACTGACGAGGTCAAGAGCTTTGAACCGGCGGAACGGTTCCGTTAATCCAGCTGGATCCACGATAGTTGAGTCAAAGAGAGAGGAAGGGAAGAATGGTGAATACATTCAGCTGAAGAATGAAGCACCTTTAAGAGATTCGGCTGCCATCTTTGATCAGAGTGCTAAAATGTAGTGCAAAGTATGTACTTACAATGGAGATACCCGCTCTGTGGAAATTGGATGTCTCCCCCACAGGTCCCATCCCTGATTCCCCAGCCTCCCAACGCCATCCCAAAGCCCAGAATCCCAGGAGACACCTGCCGTCTTTGACTCTGGCTCTAGCTGCGGCTGAATCCATCGCCAGCGATATTCGGACAAGGGGGGGAACTTGAAGAACTTGGCCTGGATTGTCCAAATAAGTAGAGGCGTAAGCGGTGAAGTCATTCTGATGGAGGGGTCAAGCGGAACGCGTCACTCATCGCCTGAGATGAGGTTGTGGCCATGTGTGGCGGACGTGGTTGGCAGAAGAGAACTGGGAGAGGGTTTTTGTAGGGGTTTGATCCATACCTGTATTATCCGTAATCAATTATATTGTCCCCCCTTCCACAGACCCCGGGGGAGTTATGGTGAGCCTCGATCATTCCCTGTTTCGAGGAGTAGTCAATTCACGTGCATTGAACCATCCATCCTGAACATCCACAGGCACACTTTTCGAGTTATCGGCCATCACTGGGGGATCGGAGAGCCGGAAAACCGGGGATGCAATTTCAGAGTACCCTGTGCATAGTAAACCGTAACACACTGATGAGACTGTTAAGACATCCCCTGTGCGAAAACTTACCCATCCCACTGAAGCCTTCGCTAGATTGTTTCCCACCAGAGGCAAGATCCAACTTCTCGTTGATAGGTCACTGGGCGTATCCATTGCAAGCAGTGGGCCATACACCAGAAGAATGAGGGTGGAGTCGGTGGTCGGTTTGTTGCTTTGATGTCCGAGATCGGTGTACTTGGAATCTGTGGTTACACGGGGTAAGTTGTGGAAGGCAGTGGCATTGGACGAGGATTGGTGGAATGTGCTGAGACAAGGATTGGATATAAAGTTGCTGGGACGTGGAGGGGTTTCGAGTTCACCACGGATGACCTGGAAGTTGTCAGTTGCATCAATGCTAAGAGATGAATAGATGATGGGTAATGCTATCGGTAGCTACGGGGAGAAAAAGAACGCACCCTGTCACGGGCATGCCCTTTGTGCAATCCCCTGGTTTTCTCCTCCGCATCTAGAATGGCCGCGTGCAATGACACTAACCTCCAGGATGTGAGGATTAGTTGCTAGTTCTAAAAGCACAAGTGGATGGTTAAAAAAAAAACAGCCCTCAGCTCGGAACAAATTTATCAAAGCATACCCTGTTCAGTGGAAAGACTGGAGGTGTTCTGAAACCGGACGGAGTGGTCAGAAGAGCATATAAGTGTTTCCGATAGTGGACCGCACCTCTCCACCTTATATTATAATGTCTTTGCTTCTGTTCATTACAGCAATTGTTCCATCAGGGTGTATAACCGCCGAGTCGACACAGAAACCCTGTGCGCAAAGCATCCATCAAAAAAAAAGGGCAAGAAAGGCGGTGCATCGAGACAGTGCCAGGTGCGCATCACCAACACACACCTCAAGGGCGAAATCGACCTGTCAAGAGACTTTGAAACTTGTCACCGCAGTAGTCGATCAATAAATCCACTACAACGCCATGCTCCAACGGGAGCCAAAAGGTCCAAGTTAAGGTTGTTGTTCAGCTACGAAACCACAGGTGTGTGTGGTCACAGCGGTGCTAATTAGTTCGTTCTCTTCTCGGCAATTGGAACCAATCTTGAATTGATTACTCGAAATCTGCGCCATTATTCACCACGAGTGCTATTATTCGGGCTTGAAGCTCGTAAAATGATATTTCGGAGCTGGGGGGGGGTATAAGCTGCCCAGCAGCTGCTGTCCTATCAATTATCTGGGAAGGTACCTTTAGGTGAAGTGCCATCGACTTATTATTTTTTTGTTCGGTACTCGAATACGAGTCATATAGTGGGAAACCGTAAGAATTCGATCACTGCCTTGAATACCCCGCCATCGCCATCGCCATTCACCACGATCGTGAAACAGTGCTACATACGGTCTGATCCTGATAGGCCTCACGGATGTGGAGGACCACCCTATTCACAAAAATAGCACGGACAGTCCGAAATATGCTAAGATGGAGCGTCAAAAACAAAAAGAGAGACTTGGTGAAACCAAGACATACTAAAGTGACAGGAAAGGTGTATATGGCTGAAAACAACCAAAGGGAACCTTTCGTCAGCAAAAGACCAGCCTTTAAATGAAAGTGTGGAGTTTTTTTAAACTGACAAACCGCTGGAGCAGGACCGCTGTCGAAACGGAAGCGACTGCAAAAAGCGTTGTTTGGATGATTTTTTTGTGTCCCGACGTCTGGAACACATGGCTTACCAATTTGAAAGGCATAGAATATCATTCCTGTTCGAAGTGTTGATTAGTGAAGTGTCCCAGGATGCGCCGAGTAATTCTTTACCTTCAGTGTAAATTACCCTGAATATCTGGCTCTTTTTAAAAAAGGTAATTCCCGGCTCCCGATCTACAGTAGAAATGCTTCCAATTGAGTGTCACAAATACGGGTTTATATCGCTAATATTCTTACGTTCTCTGACAAATGGAACGAGCGTGAGGATAAGGATCGCTAGAAAAACCAGTTGATCAGCTCTCCGATTGCAGTCAGAGCCCACTGGAAAGGATGGAACCTATATCATACAGAGCCATCAGGGCAAAGGGGATATATGCATCGGTATGGCTCAAGTTCCCCATGCAGGCAGTCAGTGGATAGATATCGATGTCTGTTGGGGCCGGCACCTAAGCCTTCAGGAGGAGAGGCAGCAGTTATCAAGATACATACATCGGATATGAGCGGTGCCCGTTCCTATAACTGTCCCGCTATAGATAAAGGTTCCTACCAGCCATAGTATTGTGAGAGTGCCAACAAGTATGTTCTTCCTCCATATTACCCATGTACGAAGAGTGAATACAACTGGAATAAAATTCACCCTCATTTGTAGCTTGTTCCAGTTGATAGACGGCACACTCACCCTCAACTAGATATACACCAATCACAAATACCCCTTGGAACCGATATGAAGTTAGCTTATATACCGCCTAAACGGCATAACAAGAAACCCACACATATTGGCTCGCATGACGGGAGAGCAATCCCGAGCTGTATGGAGCACATGGTCCCGTAAATAGTTGAGGACAAATTCAACCATTGGAAAATATCGATTGAACAGGAAAAGAACTTTGACTGCGTTCCATTTTCCTGGCCAGACGAGAGACACCTCCATTGGAAGTGTCAAAAAATATTCGAACACCTTTGGCGGATAAGTTGTAGGTCAAGCTATGCCTAAGGCGGGTCTTACTCACATAAAGTGTGATCATCGATGCTGCCAGAGTTGAGTATATGAGTCAAATAGTCAAGAAGCTGGAGAACCACGATATCATACCATCGATGTACTAGTGATTAATGAGCGCGGAGTAGTTATCCGATATGAATAAATACTTGCCCATTCGGTGAGGAGAAAGCCCGCTATTGCATCGAGCATGGCTTAGGCCCGGCAGAGAAGGCTATGCGCACCAACTCTTGGTGAATGAGTATCAAAGTAGTGTAAGGGGGCCGCCAGACTGGGGCATTCCAGGAATTGGACAGCTTATAAGCTCTAATGTGTGCGCCAAAAGTGATGCTGCATCATCATCTATCAAACAATTATAGAAAATGCGCTGATCTATCCGATGTAGAGGAGCAGTGTCACGGGCTTTCTTTGAATCAACGAAACAGATGAGTAGCTATGGCCTGAATATAGTTGGGTGGTCAAGGTGGGATCGCACTGGAGGCTGTGGATAAGTATCCGAGCCTCTCTGAGCAGTTTTGCAATATGTTGGACAAGCTCAAGTAGGGCTGACGATGCGGGCTTCGCTAACTGTTTCAGCAGAATATTCAATGATCTATAAATGTAAGGCTTGCCAAGTATGTACCGGATGAGTCTAGTTCGAATCCTGTGTCTGTGAAGCACCAGTGCGGAGCAATGAAAAAAAATTTCACATCAATTTGTGCCCTCTAATCCACTGTTGAAGTGGCATTATCCGGGCATCACGGAGGCGCTTAGAGGGGCACTCAGCCAGTGGTGCTATTGATGCTGTGAAATTCGTTCAATTTAGGGATAGCAGAACAACCAGAAGCTGATATTATCAGGAAAACAGTACTAATTCAATCACAATCCGTGGCTAGCTCAACTGGGTGCTAGCTATTTAATTGGCGGTGAGATGGGAAAGTCCCACGTAGTGATCACCTATTTCTGTCACATAAGTACTAGGCTACCATAAAAGCCCAAGCTGGTCGCTTTCTGCGGCTTGGGGGACCCTATGCAGACAATGTCCCCCAAAGGCTGATCACCAACGACACAGCACCTGATGGTGACCTCCGTGATGTCATCTTCTGCCAACCCGTCGCAGGTTTGCAGATAAGTGCGGACATTCTTCTCTCAAGCAAGACATGCAATGAATTCTGAAAGGGCAATGTCGTGCACACGTTAGCAGTTGGTTGATGACTTGGATGATCCAAATCCTGCCGCGGATGCGGTGGTGTGACCTTCCGCTCCCTCACAGAGCTTGATGATTCGGATAACCCAAACCCCGTTCCCGCCTACGACAAGTTAGTACCATTGATTACTGTCACTTTTGGCAATAACTTTGCACGCATGTACGCGCCTGCCACCCCAAAAGGTCTGATGCCGCCCCCGCTGCCCAAAGATTGCTGCCATCGCTGACTACGCCTCCAACCATGGGGACCCGTCTCAATATCTCAATATGCGTTAATTTGGTGGCGGCGGTTGATGGGACCCGTGGCCCATGGACCACACCCTGGCGGCCAGCTGATGCCACTGCCACCGCCATCGCCTAATTTTGCTGGGAAGACTACTCCTCACAACCCCGGGAACCTGTCAACAAAGCCAACAACCTGATCGGCCGACCACATCGCCTTGGACTTGCTTGGCAGAGTAGGCCGCTGCTGCCAATTACGCTGAAGACTACGCCTCCAGCCCCTGGCCCGTTGATGCCAACAATTTGGCACTCACGCCTCTCCTCGCACTCGCTCAGCTGTAGGCCCCCCGACGCTACTGCTGCCGTTGCTTGCCGTTGCCCCCGCTGCTTGTGGTGCCTGCTCTCTCAGCAGCCGGTGAGCCTGCCCCAACACTGCTGCCACCACCACTCCCCGCCACCTGCTCCTACTGCCACTACTACCGCTGCTCGCTGCTCCCCGCTCTCACCATTGCTTACTACACTTGCTATCAGTAACTTTGCAGTAAAGCCGCCCTCCTTACCGAAATCCAACGACAGTCACGCAAAAACTAAGGCATCTCCGTCCGTGCTCTCAAAGAATCACGAAAGGAGGCTTCCCAAGCGATCGAAGAACTAGAGAAAGAGGGCGAGGTGTTGGTAACGCACACAGTCAAAGACGGCCAGCTCCGGATGGTGTTTTGGAGTGAAATAAAACCGACAGATGAAGCCGGTGGAAACTCTGTCGAGAAAGGTCGGTATCGCCAGGCAACAGCTTTTCTGTTTCGTCTGATGTAGTGTAGAATTCCTTGATCTCTAGCATTCCTTCAAAATACCCAACGACGTAGATCCCCTCAAACAGTTGGCTCCAGGTGCCTATCCCTTCGTCTCTTTATCCCCCTTTTCCTTACAACTCACACCACCATCACAGATGGTCTTCAAATCACAAATGCAGAAACCCCCATGCCCTAAGCACCCACAACGAAGAAAAAGGGCAAAATAGGCGGTGCACCAAGACAGCGCCAGGTGCACATCACCAATACACATCTCAAGGGCAAAATCGACCTGTCAAGAGACTTTGTGGCACCTGGCAATAAGTGAGCTGGCTTGTCCTTTTAGTGGTCTTTTCTTTTTTTGCTGCATCCCTATCTTATTTATCCGCTTCGGACAGCATTCAGCATGTATTTGAGTCTCCCCACAATACCACAATCTTTATTATTATCATTATTATCATATCTTATGGAATACCCGGATAGTGGACGACGTTGAGATCTCGATTTATTATCATTGAGAAACTTTGTTAGCGCAGTGATCGACTGATAAATGACTGTCTCATGAAACGCCATACTCCAACGGGAGCCGAAAGGTCCAAGTTAAGGTCGGCTACGAAGCTGTGCCAAGGGGATGTACTGCCACGAGTGCTATTATTCGGGGCTGGGAGGTTATAGGCCGCCCAGCCGCCACCACCCTATCAATTATCAGGTGAAGAAGTGTCATCGATTTATTATTTTTGTCTCAGGTACTCAAAAATGAGTCATATAGTGGAAAACCGTACAAATTCGATTACTGCCTTGCCGTCACGCTGACTCTAACGCCTGGAGAGCCACTAATTGGGGTGAAATGCCATTGGTTTATTATTTCTTTTCTCGAGTACTCAAATACAAGTCATATAGTGGAAAGCCGTAAAAATTCGATCACTGCCTTGGATCTTCCGCCGTCGCCATTCACCACGATCGTGATATAGTGCTATATCCGGTCTGATCCTGATAGGCCTCACGGATATGGAGGACCACCCTATTTGCCAAAATAGCACGGACAGTCCGAAGTATGCTAAGATACTATGTCAAAAAAAAAAAAAAAGATCTGGTGAAAGCTAGACATACTAAAGTGACAGGAAAGGAGTATCTGGCTGACAACAATCAAAGGGAACCTTTCGTCAGAAAAAAACCAGCCTAGGATGAAAGTGTGGTGTTTTTTAAAACTGACAAACTGCCGCATCAGGACGGTTGTCGAAACGGAAACTACTGCAAAAAGCGTTGTTTAGATGGTCTTGTGCATGAACATCTGAAATTGTGGCTTACCAATTTGAAAGCCGTAGAATATCATTCCTGTTTGAAGGATTGATTAGCGAATCGTCCCAGGATGCGCCGAGTAATTCTTACCTTCAGTGTAAATTACCTTGAATATCTGGCTCTTTTTAAAAAAGGCGATTCCCGGCTCCCGATCTACAGCAGAAATACATCCAAGGAGTCAACCGGGTGCTACAAATACGGGTTTATATCGTTAATGTTCTTACATTCTCGCACCAATGGAATGAGTGTGAGGATAAGGATTGCTAGAAAACCCAATATATCAGCACTCCGAATGCCACCAGAACTAGCTGAAAGAATGGAACCTATATCGTACAGAGCCATCAGGGCGCAGGCTATAGGTACATCAGTGTGGCCCAACTCCCCCAAGCAGGTGGTCAGTGGATACATATCAATGTCTGTTGGAGCCATCACTTGAACCTTCAGGAGAATAGGCAACAATTATCAAGATACATACATTGGATATGAGCGAGGATCCCTTCTAAAACTGTCCCGCTGTAGATAAAAGCTCCTACCAACCACAGCATCGTGAGAGCGCCAACAAGTAGGTTCTTCCTCCATATTACCCATGTACGAAGAGTGAATACAACTGGAATAAAATACTCCCCATTTGTAGCTTGTTCCAGTTGATGGACGACACACTCACCCTCAACTAGATATACACCAATCAAACATACCCCTTGGAACCGATACAAAGTTAGCTCATATCCCGCCTAAATGGCATTACGAGAAACCCACACAAATTGGCTCGCGTGACGGGAAAACAATCCCGAGCTGTATGGAGCACGTGTTCCCGTAAATAGTTGAGGACAAAATCAACCATTGGAATATATCGATTAAACAGGAAAAGGAATTTGACTGCGTTCCATTTTCCTGGCCAGATGAGAGACACCTCCATTGGAAGTGTCAAAAAATATTCGAACGCCTTTTGGCGAATAAGTTGTAGGAACAAGCTAGACCTAATTTGCATCTTTCTCACATAAAGTGCGATCATCGATGCTGCCAGAGTTGAATACATGAGCCCTATAGTCAAGCAGCTGAAGAACCAGGACGTCATACCATCGATGTACTAGTGATTAGTGAGCGAGGAGTAGTTATCTGATATGAATAAATGCTTACCCATTGGGTGAGGATGAAGCCCGCCATTGCATCAAACATGGCTTAGTCCCAGAGCAGAAGGTTATGCGCACCAACTCTTGGTGGCTGAGTATCAAAGTAGTGTAAGGGGGCCGCCAGACTAGGTAGGGCATTATACAAATTGGACACTTTATAAAGCTCAAGAACCCCAATGTGTGCGCTATAAGTGATGCTGCATCATCATCCATCGAACAATTATAGGAATGATGCCAAAATATCTGATGAGGAGGAGTGCTGTGGGCCTTCTGTTAATCAATGGAACAGATGAGTACTGAGCTAGGGCCTGAACATGATTTGAATGGGCGAGGTTGGCTCACACTGGAGACTGGAGACGAGTATCTGAGGCCCTGCAAGCGGCTTTGCAATATACAATATGTCGGATAAGCTCAAGTAAGGCTGACAGTATGGGCTTCACCAACTGCTTCAATACTTGGAATATCCAATGATTTATAAATTTAAGGCCTGCTAAATCTATACTGTAGGAGCCTCGTTTCGAATCCCGTGTCTCTGAAGCATCAGCGCAGAGCAATGGAATTCCATTTTGACACCAACACATGACCTCTAATCTATTGTCAAAGTACCATTAATATTTCTGGGCATCATGAAGGAGCTTACAGGGGCACAAAGCCACTGGTGCCTTTGATGCTGGGAAATTTGTTCAGTTTTGGGATGGCAGAATCAATCAGAAGTTGATATCTCTAGGGAAAATAATACTACTGTCGACCACGATTCATGGCTTGTGTAAGTGGGTGCTAACTCTATAATTGATGGCGAGATGGGCGGTTGTCAATATGCTACGCAGTGTTCCGAGGAGTCTCACGGCATAGTGACTACCAATTCCTATCATGCGGGTAGGGCTACCAAGCAAGCCTGAGCGGTCGCTTTCTGTGGCTCGAATACACAGTCCACCCTAAGATTATCCCATATCATCTGCTAACCCATCACGGGCCAGTGGGGATGAAGATCTTTCTCTCAAGCAAGAAAGGGAAGGAGATGTGATGGTGTGCGTTTGGGAATGGAAATGTGTTTATCAAACGAGGGCAGGGGCACAGGCCATGTGGGTGGGGTCACGACGTGTAATATATAACTCAGGGGATGGGGTGATAATTGGGTGTCGGGGTGACATTTGCAGTTCACTCATGCTGTTCTTTAAAAAAGAGACAGTCAGTTCCACCTTCCTATTCATCCAAGGCCGAGCTGTCTGCTAGCGCGTGTGAAGGTAGCCATCCATCAGGGGGGAAGGAGGGGCCAGCCGGTGCTGCGGAAGTCCAAGGGCCATTTGAAAAAGGGGGAAGGGTACCGGTATCAGTTCAGATGGTATGATTATTAGACGGCAGGGTGTCAATGTGAGGAAGGAGAGGATGTGAACTAGACAACGGGGAGGAGTGTGGGTTATGAATGTAAGGCAGCTGATGCGCATAGTTATTCGGAACCGGGTAAACAGGTGGTTGGAAGTCGAATATCACGTTTCCCCGGAGGTGCTGAACTCTCTCTCGATTCTTGGCGATAGGTAGCATGTGTCGGACCCAGTCATTCACTTTGGCAACGGGGTCAAGGTCCTTGGATTGAGAGCCTAATTTGCTCATAACAAACGTGAAGCTCTTCACTCAGGCGGATCAATTTATCGTTCAGTTGATCAGGAGAGCCTGCAGGGTGGGTGAGCCTCACGGATACAATCAATCCATGGCTCAAATGGGAGGTCGTCCTGATTTTTGTGGATAGTACGGATCAGAACTTCCCATCCTGTCAGGAGAAACCCACGCCGGAGTGCTGACATGAACTTCGTGAAAGTCAGCGTAATCAGGTGGTTACGCTCTACGGCGACCCACGATTCGACGTCGCGGTGATCAAGGTGGTCGATGATACACTCTACTTGCTAGGGTGCAGGTATTTGCCTGGCAGAGAAATATTGTCGGCACAGCCAGCGATATCATAAAAGGGGAGTAATCTAAATATTCCCTCAGCCAGAAACAGGGAGAATAAATGATTTACCCTGCGAGATCAGCGCGTCGGAGCACCCAGAAGCCATGGTAAAAGTAGGGAAGAAGTCATGGATGGAGTTTGAGTAAGACAGGGTATGAGAGGTTGGTGTTGCTGTAGTGTGTCAAGAGGAAAGCAGATAGGGAAGGGGTCGTATGCGTGGTTCAAGAGGGAGAGGAGTGGAGGGAACAAAGAAATTAGGGACAAGAGACCAGAATCAGAGAGGGAGATGACAAGTCGAGAACAGAGGTGGAGACCAGAAAACGGATACACACAGGGTGGTGACAGAAAGCGGAGACCAGCGGGTGAATACCAGAGCGGGGCGACAGAGAGTGTAGACCAGAAAGCGAGGCAGAGATCGGAACAGACGGAGGGTGGAGACCAGAGAAGAGAACCAGAGAGTGGAGGCGAGAACCAGAGCGTGGAGATCAGAGAGGAGGACAGAGGGTGGAGCTGAGAGCCCGGATGTGTATGAACGGAGTGGGGGGGCAGAGGGAAGGGAGAAAAAAAACAACGCAACAATGCGTATGTATTAACGGTGTGTGTACGGAGCCGGAGAGGGATCACGGCTAGGAGTGATGTGGGAGGGGGCGAAACCCAGCGTGACTATATGCGGTCGAAGGGTGGTGCAGGACCCGGGGTCGGTGGGGAAAGGGGCCAGACGAGAGGGCGGATGAACTGAGAGCGTCGGTGTGGAAAGTGTGTGTTCCCGCAAGCGAATATTTGGTTTGGCAGGGGAGGTTGGGTATGTTATCTCGAGTGGATCTGCAAAAAACGTGAAAGGCTACCGAGGGAGGGGCCGGGGATGCAGAAGATTCGAGATAATATTTGGGAGGAAGAGAGAGGAGTTACTACATCTGTGCCCCACCCAGTTCTCGTGCACCCATCTATGATCTGATGTAAGCGTAGCCTTACATTTACAATGGAAAGCCGTGAAATTGATCGCTGCCTTGGACCCTCCGCCGCCACCATTCACCACGACTGTGGAATAGTGCTACATACGGTCCGATTCTGATAGGCCTCACGGATGTGGAGGATCACCCTATTCGAAAAAATAGCACGGACAGTCCGGAATATGCTGAGATGGAACGTCAAAAACAAACAACAAACTTGGCGAAAGCGATACATACTAAAATGACAGGAAAGGGATATTTGGCTTTTATAACGATCAAAAGGGAAACTTTTTGTTAGAAATACAAGCCTTGGATGAAAGTGTGCATGTTAAACTGACAAACTGTCGAATCAAAACCACTGTCAAAACGGAAACGACTGCCAAAAGCGTTTGTTGGGAACGATTTGTGTGCGAACGTCCGGAATTGTAGCTTACCAATTTGAAAGCCATAGAATAGCATCCCTATTGAGGATTGATTAGCGGTGCATCGCAGGACACACCGAGTAACTCTTGCCTTCAGTATAGATTACCCTGAATAGCTGGCTCTTTTTAAAAAAAGTAATTCCAGGCTCTCGATCTATAGCAAATTTTCTCCCAATTAGGTACTACAAGGATGAGTCTAGGTTCTTACGTTCTCGGACAAATGGAATGAGGGTGAGGATAAGAATCGCTAGAAAAAAACACTTTATTAGCACCCGACTGCAATTAGAGCCAGCTGAAAAGAATGGGACCTATATCATACAGAACCATCAGGACAAAGGGGATATATACACCAGTGAAGCTAAACGTCCCCAAGCAGGTGGTCAGTAGATACATATCGATGTCTGTTAAAGCCGTCACCTAAGCATTCAGGAGATGGGGCAACAATTATCAAGATACATACATTGGATATGAGCGGCGGTCCTTTCTACAATTATCCCGTTAAAGATAAATGTTCCTACCATCCATAACATTGTAATAGATACAACAAGTAGGTTCTTCCTCCATATTACCCATGTACGAAGAGTGAATACAACTGGAATCAAATACACTCTCATATTTAGATTGTCCCAGATGATAGATAGATGGCGCACTCACACTCAACTAAATATGCAGCGATGGTAAATATCCCTTGAAATCGATATGGATTTTAGCTTACATCCCGCCTGGATGGCATACGAGAGACCCACACATATTGGCACGCGTGATGGGAAAGCAATCCCGAGTTATATGGAGCACATGTTCCCGTAAAGAATTGAGGACAAATTCGACCATTGGAAAATATCGATTGAGCAGGAAAAGGATTTTGACTGCATTCCATTTCCCTGGCCAGATGAGAGACACCTCCATTTGAAGCGTCAAAAAATATTCGAATACCTTTGGCGGATGAGTTGTAGAAACTAGCTAGACCTAAGTCGGATCTTTCTCACATAAAGTGTGATCATCGACGCTGTCAGAGTTACATCCATGAGTTTTATAGCCAAGCATATGAAAAACCGGGGTGTCATACCATCGATGTACTAGTGATTAGTGAGCGAGGAATGGTTATCTGGTATGAATAAAAACTTACCCATTCGGTGAGGAGGAAGCCTGCTACTGCATCGGACATGGTTTAGGCCTGGCGGAGAAGACTATGTGCACCGACTTTTGGTGGCTGAGTATCAAAGTAGTATAAGGGGGATGGCAGACTGGGGCATTCCAGGAATTGGACACCTTATAAAGCTCAAGACTTCTAACATGCGCGCCAAAAGTAGACACCAACACACATTATTATACATCATCTATCAGATCACTATGGTAAAATATGTTGATCTATCTGATGTGGAGGAGGGGTGCCGCAGCTTCTTTGAATCAACAAAACATGATTTGTGTGGGCAAGGTTAGGTCGCACTGCAGGCTAGGAATGAGTCACCCCTGTGAGCAGTTTTGTAATATATCAGACAGGTTCGAGTAGGGCCGGCAGTGTGGGCTTCGCCAGCCGCTTCAGTAGAATATTCAATGATCTATACATATCGGGCTTGCCAATTTTATAATATATGAGCCTCAGTCCAAATCCCGTGTTTCTGAAGTATCACTCCAGAGCAATGGAATTCCTTTCGTTTTGACACCGATTCGTGACCTCTAATCCAATGTCGAAGTGGCATTATTGACTGCTGGGTATCGCGGAGGAGGTTATAGGGGCACGAAGCCACTGGTGGTATTTACTATCAGTGATGCCGGGAAATTTGTTCAGATTTGGGACGGCAGAAACAATCAGATACTGATATTATCAGGAAAAACTATACTATTGTCGATCACGATCCGTAACTTGCCCGAGTGGGTGCTAAATGTCAATTGGTTGCGAGGTGGGAGGTTGGTAGCAACACGGTCCTGCCAAGAGTCCCACCGGAGTGGTCACGCCGTATTTCTGTAGTTGGGCGATCAGGAAGCCCAAGTTGGTCGTCATCTGTGGCTTGGAAGTCGCTATGCAGACAGTGTCTACCAAAACTGAACATTGAATATACAYGGTCCATGTTAGGATCATTCCACAGATTCTCCTAGTTATCATAGGCAAGGGGGGAAGGACATTCTTCTCTGGGGCAGGAAATGCATTAATGCCCACCTATGGTAAGGCTAGCTATCGATATAATCCTCATCTGACAGTCCACTATTTTCGGTAGTATYCSRGGTCGCTTATACTGTTTGCTAATAGGTTATTTTTCGTCTACGTTKCCCRTTCAGCCTCTTCTGAGTATATACTATACATACTTACGACAGCAACCGCAACATAAGACTTCCAGCATCGTATACAATACATATCACCACAAAGTACAGGATACTCCTGTCGAGTTGGGTGAACCCGTAAATCAGTGCCCTCCGTCCATGCAGGTCATACAAACAAAAAAAAAAGACAAGATCGCATCCTTAAAATCCAAAATACCCCGGTGACTTGGCATCTTTCAAAGGCATTCCCTGATTTCGCTCTAATCCATCGTAGGGTGAGTATTTAATTGGCCTGGCCGGGAAAACATGGAAGAAATGTGTGTAGTAAACGTCTATGACCATGCCTGTCTCTTTTTGTAAAGCGTTTATACGGGCCATCGCCTCTTCTGATCTTTGCCGACCGTGCACAAAGGAGATGCTGACGCGTCGGAGGTGGGCGGTCCCAAATACTTGGTGATTTATCGATCGAGAGTAGAGGAATTCGATCATTTTTGCTGGAGCGAACATGGCTCCTGTACAATGAAAGACCTCGAGCTCAGGGCAAAGGCAGCTCCCTGGAGCCAATGGAAATAGCGTATTCTCCGCGTCAGTGTCAAGCAAGTCATCGACCTCGTTGCTGACATGAGGGATAATTTGAGGCGTGAGCATCATAAGTGGTTGATCTTTGAATAAGAAGGATGAGAATGCTGGAGGAGGTGCCAAAGGGGGATGGTCTAAGTCTTCGTCGGGGTCTCCATGACTCCGTATCGATAATCTCTTTAGTCCAGGTACGAGACTCAAGATATTGATTACGCCCTTCCCCGATATTGAATCGGTCGCCAGTTCCAGCTCTCTGAGTGGCGAGATCAATCCACCAAGGAGCAGAGAGAGGGAGGCGATTAAACGCTGAATTATGGGTAGTTCCTCTTCTGGTGGTGCCGACCGCCTAGTGATTCGCTTATAGGTGAGGTGGTAGAGTCTAGGCGTCACCAGGTTTGCAACTAGATGTGCTGAATTTTCACTTGTCGTGGATCTATCTTTGATATGTAGTGTATGAAGTCTTGGTAGCACTATCTTCGTGTCATTTTGTGCACGATCAACGAGAGCAGGGTCTCGACCTGACACGTATATGGCGCAAAGTTCAAGGTTGGGGCACAATTTTAGGGCCCTTAGGACGTCTTCATACGACTCGTTGAACCGGGACAGGTTGAGCCCTGCGAGATTGTTCCAATTAATGGGGAGTTGCAAAATCTGTGACCGATAGCTGGGCATCGACAGAACCCGAAGCCGAGGTGCTACGAGGATGCCGTTCCCCTTGGCGAGAGCAGTGGGATCGAATGGAACAGAATGAAGTATCGAGCTAATAGGTTGATCGCCTTCGATGTGGAGGGTCTCCAGCCAAGGCAAGTCGGAAGCAGTGAACTGGTTGAAAAACATGGTCCAATCAAACTGGTGGAGCTCAAAGTGGATTGACTTCCACCTAGGAGCGAAGGGTGAGATAAGATCCAGATAGGGCTGCAGTCTGCTATTGACTGGAGTTGCTGTGTTCAAGGGCCAGCCTGTGGGCGAGATAACTGATATAGAGAGGGGAAGAGCTCCCGAACGAGAGAGCCAGGCAGAGATATCCTGGCGCTTCTGCTTTTGTGAGGCGTGAGGAGGATCGAACAGGTCCGAGATAGTGATGTGGATGGAAGTCCATAGTCTCGGTGTGGAAAAGGCAATCTGTCGCCAGCGGCTGCAGATTCTGCCCAATATGAGTGGTGCTTCTCTACTGCTCATCACA
Organism: Lepiota subincarnata; assembly: GCA_023014305.1. NCBI lineage: Eukaryota > Fungi > Basidiomycota > Agaricomycetes > Agaricales > Agaricaceae > Lepiota > Lepiota subincarnata. The sequence goes on from JAECYV010000032.1 coordinate 289,750, forward strand.
GAATTGTGTGCAGTTGGAAGGCAATGATAGAATATTTCCTGGAGGATTTCAGGGAGGAGTCGGCGAACGGGCGAGAGCGAGCGTCTGTAAGCTTCGAGCTCTTCATTCAAGCGCTCTTTCCTGGAAGTAAGGTGACCGAGTGTGGCCCGCAGCTGACTTATCGAGGCATCGAGGCAACGATGCTTCTCCAGCGCCCCCGCCAGCAGCCCTCTGAGAGCCTTGGCTTCCTCGTGAGTTGGAACATAGTTGGTGTAGAGTTTGGAGTCGATCTGTGGATGTGGCATTTATACGCGTGATCTCACCCTCAATCTCGCGGCTGAACAAAGGAAAAATTTGAATCAATGTCGGACAACAAAGCCTCGCATAGAATATACCTATTGGAATGCAATGGGGCTGGTTACGGCCTGGTGCCCACCGTCCAGGACTGAAAGGCGTCGCCATGTCACATGACCTCCCACCAAAGATTTTCTTTCTCCACTTCTCCCCTTGCAACTGATCCTTACGACCATGCCGCGCGCAACATCGGGAAAACTTTCCAGAGTGCACCAGCAAGCACCCAAGAAAGGTGCTGACACCCCAAGCTCCTCTTCTGGCAGCGGCACCCAAATAACCAACCCAATCTTCAACACTGCACGATTCGGCCAGCATATCCTGAAAAACCCTCAAACTTGTCAGCGGTACGCTGTGACTAAATATGAACTTGGCGTAGAGCTCAAGTTTCRTTAGGATAGTTGATGCAGTGCGTCTCGTTTTTCTCATGCAAGCTGTATCTATAGGAGTTCTGAGTTCGATCTTGCCATATACAGGCGAATCTCAAACCAACAGACAAAGTAATGGAAGTCGGTCCCGGTACGGGTAACCTTACAGTCAAGATCCTAGAACAAGCAAAACAAGTCACAGCAATCGAGATGGATCCTCGTATGGCCGCAGAGGTAATTAAGCGGGTGCAGGGAACGTGAGTCCATCTCTTTCTTCCTCTTTCTTCAATTCTCATCCGTATTCACTTTAGCCCAGCCCAACGTAAACTTGAAGTGATAATCGGCGACTTTGTAAAAGTGGAAACCCTCCCGTATTTTGAAGTTTGCATCTCCAACACGCCGTACCAAATCTCTTCTCCTCTGGTCTTCAAACTCCTCTCTCATCGGCCACTCTTCCGCGTTGCAATCCTCATGTTCCAGCGTGAATTCGCGATGCGCCTTGTTGCGAGGCCAGGTACTGCATTATGGTCACGATTATCTGCAAATGTCCAGGTATGCCTTTCGCGCCCCCTGTGTATTGCAGACAAGATTGTGATGACAGTCCCCCGCCCCTAAGCTCTATGCCAAAGTAGACAACATTATCAATGTCTCCAGAAACGACTTCCGTCCCCCACCCCAAGTTGAATCCTCTGTCATCCGGCTCGTCCCCATCGATCCTCCTCCCCCGGTCAAATTTGAAGAATTCGATGGGATGAACCGGATTCTCTTTTCTCGACCCAACAAAACCGTGAGAGGGAATTTTCAGGCCAAGGGCGTAATGAAAATGCTGGAACAAAACCGGCGGACTTGGCTGGCCACAATGGGAATGGTGAGACTTGTAGATCTATCGCCCTGGGTTTTTGGGGTGCAAAGCCGGAATAAGTCACTGACACTTTGTGACTGCCATGTGTAGCCCGTGGACGATAACACCCCAATCTCGGACGCAGTGGACAAAGTGTTAACGGAAGCCGGTTATATGGAGAGTAGAGCGGCGAAGATGGATAATAATGATCTTCTCAAGTTCGTAAAGACACACGCACATACTATCCTGAGTCCGGATCCTGAGCACTGATCTTTAATTATTAGGCTCCTGTCGGCATTCCACGACATCGGTGTCCACTTTTCTTAGCATGTCATAAGCACCATCCTGTGGCGCCGGCGCTTCCAAAAAAAGGCCATTTTTACCTGCGTTTTTCCCTTAGAATGACTGGCCTCGCATGCTCGTGTACATTATATGGTATACAGTACTATTTTATTTCCAATCTAATTTACTCTCCTGATTTTTCGGATACCTGGTCGCCATCGAATCACTATTCACGCTCTCGTCCAGTTCGTTGATTTTGTCTACGAGATCGGACGTCAGTCAAGTTTTRTGCACGAAAGAGGTAAAACCTCATACAACCGTGTGAGTAGTAGAGGGCCCTGCTGAATAGGATCCATGGKCCGAATCAACGGCCGTTGAAGGCCCTACTTCAACTCCCAACAACTTGGAAAAAAACTCGTCAAGCCAACTGAAGAAAACTTGTTTATCTTCTTCCGTCAGATTAGCCCAATCGATTTCTGCTTCGTGACTCTCGTCCGCCTCTAAGCTAGGATTCGGTTCTGAAAAGGATGATGGCGTATGTTTGAGAGGTACGCCAGGGCGAAAGGCAGGTGATGCGGATGCGGTAGGCTTGGTAGCACTGTTCGTCGGGGGAGGCGGTGGCTGTGCTTTGATGGCTGAGGGAGCTCTAGCTGGGGGTGGAGGGGGCATAGATGACGGAAAGGATGCGGGTGAACGTGTTGGGGGAGGGGGTAAGGAAGACTCTGCCGAGTAGAATGACGCAGGGGACGTAGATGCGCTGCGATCCGGCAGCGGGGGTGGTAACAGAGAATTACTTCTGCCCGGAAGCGGTGGTGGGCCCGTTGAAGCACCTCGAGCTGGCAAAGGTGGGGGCGGGGCAGCAGCAGCGCTGGGAGGACGGCTCAGGGATGCAGGGCTCGCAGATCCAGACCCAACCGAGGTGGATCCAGTGCGACTCGGCGGCGGTGGAAAGGGCGCAAGGGAGGCTGAAGGTTTGCTGTTGGGGTTGAATCTGGGTGGGGCCGGAGGAGGAGGGGGCCCGCYGTACGGATCCCAATTTGTCTTTTTCATTGGGACGCTGTCATAGTTTTTTTACTTTCAGTGTCCATTCGGTAATGATCGCTGCGCAGACTCGTACCTGGTGTTGCGATCTCGGACATTCTGCAGCTTCTCAACGCCCGAGTTCGTGGCCTTGGAAGCCTTGGCCTTGAGCTCGGCAACTAGGCAACAGTAGCCATGTGAGTGTGCTGGGTGGGTGCGCAGCGGAGACGAACGACATACAGGACGGCATGGGATTAACCTGAACGGAGGAGATACGATGGTATGGAGTCTGAGAGACAGACGACTGGTTGGGTGCRACTCTCAGGAGCACGCAGGAACGACATACGTGATTTATGTAACAGGCTCTCACAATTATCGTTGTCAAGGGTTCTGCAGTCGCCTGTCTGTGTTGTGGGCCGAGAACAGGGCTGGCCACCACCTCGAACGCGTGGGTGGCAGTGGTCAAGTGCTGCAGGGGTGTGTGGCAGAGATTACGAGGCCGTTCGCACGTCTCTCTTCCGAGCCAAAACACATGATGAGACCATCAGGACAATGAATAGGCCCTATTTTCAGGCTGCATAAATATACCGTCCCTTTTTTTGTCGATCAGGTGGAGCATTCTAAATCACGGCTCCGGTGTCGATGGAACAAATCGACTAATATAGGCCCACTAGACAAAGTCGTACAGATTAAGAACAAAGCAGCCAATTACACGATATTACACGAAGAGGTGTCAATAACGAGAGCATAAATAAAGCACTTCGACTACCACGACCTCGCAGCACCCACGTCCCAACATACATTCGTTGTCAAACGGGAGAATGTTCGGCAGGAAATAATAGCTTGCCGACCAAGGCCTCTCTGCTTCACCGCGTGGTGCGCTGGCACTGGGGGAACGGCGCCTGGAATAGATTCTGAACCTTTCGATCCTCGATGACGATCTAAATAAATGTATCGAAGTGAGCTTTAAATGATCGCGCCGCACCACATTTACGAGTCATTCTGACAGCGGCCCTCTGAAACGGCACAGTGGGACGGACGTAACTCACCTCCGGGCATTCGCAATCGCTTATGAGACCATGCTTGTGCAGGCTGCTGGTTTTGCAAACATCGAGGCCACAGTCCGTCACTTGGCCGGTGTAGTATCTTAGGTGGAAATGCTGCCAAAGACTGCCATTAGGACAACGAGAGAGAGGCACCATGGGGAGAACGCCACTCATCACGCACTCCGCATCCTCGGTAGTAGTCGCCAACACTGGAGAAAGACATCCAAGTCAGGCGTTAGTGGCGTCGCGTTTACGCACGGAGGATGAAAAACTCACACTTCATGCTTGCACATGACAGAGATATTTCTAAATAGATGCGTGAGTAGGAGGATTAAGTTGGTATGGGATGTCTCAACAGCACCTTTAAAGGAGGGGAGAGGCTGGGGAAATAGCCTTGGGCTGTCGTGTTTCATCTTTATATGTGCAGCCGGTATGAATCGGCGGGCTTGGAACTCTTGGGAAGGAGCCAGGGTTATTTGTTGCACCTTACACCTCCCTTCCACCTGACAGGAAGAATGGGTGTCTCYTCCGCGAGTAGCAATAGAATCGTGTCGCAAAGGGTGAGCTTGCGGCGAAATACCCGGGACGGTGGGAGTTGAATAAATAACGAGCCCCTTTCATTTTTCGTTTTTTACGGTGCGTTATGTTACCTAAAGTTGAGATGACGGCCATGATCATGAGAAGCGAAATTCCGGATTATTTTGTTTCTGATGCGTCACAGCCACGTGGTCCCCTCGGTTGCTCCCAATCGCAATGCCCTCCCCCAATTTAGCTGCTTTAGACGCCTCAGGCACCAATACTATTGCGGCGGAAACTTGCAAAACCAATCCCCCGGTCCCGATATGCAAAAGGAGCAATCGAGAGGGGCATGCTATCTTACGCATACCAGGTAATCGAATACAGCTGTTTCAATGATCCGTCGGAGGTCAAGATGTTGATTATCTACTACCAATGATCTCCATCTTCGAGGCTTGCGCCAGCAGGAGACGTTGGTCTGTATACGTATTTGATTACTATAAGGCTTATAGCGATCAATGCGATAGCCCCGAATACATCCCGCCCTCAGAAGAACTCAAGGGTGACAGCGACACCCTGAAAAAGGAAACATTGCCCCCGATTGTTGTCTATACGTCCGTGGGCCGTGGCCTGTCGGTGTGGCTAAGCCCGCAAAAACAAAAAAGCAGATTAACTTCGCACAACGTTCACAGCATTCCTGAACTTTAAGTTCCGTGGGCTACATCTCTAGGCGGGTGACCCACACCTACCCTGCACAAAGGTTCCGATCAAGTTCTTTTCARGATGGGCGTGGAGATTGGGCGCCCTGGGGGCCTTAAAAAAGTCTACACAAATAAGTGCAATGTATGTGGGAAGGCTCACTCGTTCGCATCATATCATTCCTCAAGCATGTGTACTATACACGCCGGCGGAACAATTACAACATCGGCCACTGCCCTTCTGTGACACATTTCGAAGGGAAAGGGTAAGAGAGGAGCCTAGATTATCCCTGCGAGCAAAAAAAGACAGAAGACAGAGTTTCGCAGCTTATCAGCTTCCGTGTATTGTCATCCTGGTCTTCGGTTACGCGATTCAACATGGTGGCCAGGTCAATAATTTGACCAATTGGTCAGGTTTGCCTTTTGGGTTTCYGCAACCGAAATTAATGAATCAGGTTGGGACTGGTTGTGGGACTCTCATTGCCCTTGTTAGCAATCTCGTAATGATRTTCCCAGTCCATGTGGGTGATACCGTCTCCCCCATCTGTTTTCATGTATCCACGAAATTAACCGAGGTAAGCCAGGTAGTACTGCGTAGCTCCAACGTTTTCCGAACGGCACTTATCCTCTGTCTGGCAGACAATTCCAAGCACATTGAGCCCTATTTTTCTGTAGGGAGTAGTTGAGTATCGCCGCGCCAAAACTATGGGTTTCCACAGTGTATTTGCCCCGTGAGAGGTTGGACACCCGTGGGTCGCAAGGTGGGGTGGTGTTAGGGCTCTATGATGCTGCTGCGGGCTTTCCCCTTTGGATCCTCCTGTACAATATCTTTACGGACCATTATCCAGTTGGGTTTTGGGGTCCATCACCTGGCCCGGGACACAATACCCTGGCCTTAAGTCTCATCCTAAGCGCCTTAGAAATGGCACGAATCATTTTTTGTTTTTCATCATTTGACTAGAAGGGTATATCCACGAGCCGATAGGTCGGACAGATTTTTGTTCTGACCTAAACATTTTGTTCTCCTGAAAAAGCTGACAAGCACCGCAGAGATCGATCAGCGTCTGAACTAGTATACTGTATAGGGTTGCCAAATATTGTACTGTCATTGTCTGGAGTTGACAATTCAAACGCCCCAGCACGTGGAATTTAACAGTGATTGGAATGCAAGAAGTGGGTTACAGTGTCCCCGAACCGTCACCTGTCTCAAAGAAACCAGGTATTTGGCCCCTTCTACATAACAAACAAACTAATGCGTGTTATCCGGAGAATTCCCCAATAAATTCAATGGGTGAGAAGGACAAAAAGAAGGATCACACGTATGGAGCACAAGATATTAAAATAAACAACTCCTTGTGTCTCTCCTCTGTTTCGCTGAGTTTCCCACTACTTGCACTGCGCCGGTGGCGACTTTGAATGGTATTTTGACCGCCATCAATTCATCATGTTTAGCTCCGATTTGTCCGATGACACCAATCTTGAGCTTGGGCGCCCATGAGGGCGCTAATCATTATATTACCACACAGCCTTTCGAGGTCGCCACACGCAGTGAAGTGTCATGACTCGATTCTTCACCACTCCATGACTTCCTCCCTCGAAACGAAGCTAAATACCAATTACGTACCGACAGCAGAGGAGGCCATTATCCTGAAGAAATCGTTGGAAACGTCAGAGTGGAGACTTGATCGCCTCGATGCTGAGGTCCGCCAATTGCGGGATCAGCTTAGAGACCTATGCACCGAGAAGGAGCAGTTAAGCAAAAGAGCTGAGAATTACAAAGGCATGCTGACTCCAGCTCGTCGTCTGCTTCCCGAAATTCTTCAGGAGATATTCTATCACACCCTCCCCACTGCTCATAACTCTCTGATGAGCAGTAAAGAGTCACCACTCGTTCTAGGCCGAGTTTGTAGCCAATGGAGGCGGATCGCTCTTGCGACGCCGCGACTCTGGACATCCATCCACATCGTCATTCCACAATCTGATCCTTATGAAGTCGGCGAGTCGTGTGGTGATTTATCACTGCTTTCGGCCATCGCATCCTGGCTTTCACGGTCCGGGGTCCTTCCGCTCTCCATCTCACTCTCGTCACCATTCTGGTCCCCGGATCCGGCGGTCCCACTAAATCACAAAATAATGCCCTACCTCGACGCTGTCTCCCGTCACGCCTCACGCTGGAAGTCCATCCACTTTCAATTCCAGGTTTTCGACTGGGTGGAGTTCTTTGAGCGTTACAATGCAGCAGATCTGCCGCTATTGGAAGATATTCACCTAGACGGGCTCTCAAACTTCTCGTGACCCATCCGAGGAGCGTGTTTTCTCAGATTTCAGTTCGGCTGCGAGGGAGGACAGCATTCTTCAGGCGCCCCGGCTACGATCGTTGTCAATCCCTCGGTACGACCGGCAAATTCTACGGCTACCGATAAGGTGGGCCCATCTCACCGAACTTCAGCTCTTCAGCAATGCCTACACGCTCCGAGAATTTACCCAAGGYTTGTTGCTTTGCCCAAACTTAGAATCTTGTTACATTTTCCTAGCCGACTGGGAAAATTGGCAGGACGAACTGGCGCCCCCGACAAAAGTGACGCTGCCTCGGCTTCGAGCGTTGTCAATCGTGGACCAAATGTCTCGACATGACCCCTCTTGTCTCCTCGAGCATTTGTACACCCCGGAACTCCTTCACCTGGCCTACAGCAGCAGAGGTTGCTCTCGCTCCGACGGGGAGTATTCGGACAGGGACATCACTCAGAAGTTGATTGACTCCCTTGCCTCATTCTTACACAGGTTGATTCATCCGCTCGAGGAGTTGGAGCTGGGAGCAGAATCACTGTCAAATACACAGGTAGCGGGAATCCTGGAGCTCGTTCCCGGATTAAAGAGGCTGTCATTGAGGAGCTTAGGAACGTACGCTCCGCTATCTAGGCGAAGCCCACGATGGGCACCGAGGTCTCCACTTGCTTTTTGTTTAACGAACCAGCCCTTGAAAGGGCTGACGCCTTCAAACATCGGCAATGACATCTCCGTAGAAGTTGCATCCATTGTTGATGGCACTGAACCTTGTCTGAGCAGYGGGGTTGATGATGATCGAGAGCYCCCTTCTGTGCATGAAAACACGTCGGAATCGTCGTTTAACGATTCTGAAAACGGCCATGATCCCTGGAAAACCGCCTCCAACGAATGTCTTTGCCCGAAGCTTGAAGTTTTTCATTGCACAGGAGCAATGTTCTCCGACCTTGCCTTGCTCGATTTTCTCCGCTCTCGTACTCTCGATCACGATCAATTTGGTGTAGCACATCTGCGGAGAGTCGGCATTCAGTTTGCGATTGGGAGGGTAAGATCTGACGATACGCTTYGTGAGATCGAGGCCCTGGAAAAAGAAACTGGGGTAACCGTGTGTTTGACCTACACACCATCCTATGTTAGTCTTTATGCCCCCCCGACAGCGTACTGGTATTCACCGTATCAAGGCCTGGCATGTGGAATGCCGGGAGACTATGTGCAACAAACATACTTCGGGTTCCAATAGTGAAGGAGCTATTTGGTTATTATGAACTCATGTATGTATGCGTCCGTGGGTAGATTATAGTATTTGATATCATCCGGCCGGAACTGTCGATAGAAGTGCTTAGCCGACGATAGTCCCGGAATCTCGGTCTTTCTTACCCTGATAGTATATATTTTTTATGCGCARGAGAGCCTCTCGATATAAATGATCCTAATTATATGGGCGCTGTGGGGAGAACATTCTTCCAATTAGGTTGCAAACATGCTGTATGTCACGTACTGGGTCTTTTCTTCTCGGTGATTCTGGTATGGCGATGGCGTGGTAGTATCGTAGCTTTTAGTAGCTCGGAACTTTTTACTTTGGATAAATGAAAGTCTCATGAGGTATGGTTCCAGTTTTCCAAGTACCAGCATTGGGCGCTGCGGCTCTTATAATCAGTTCCGAATGGAGTATTAACGAATCGGCGCTCAGCTTAGAGGATAATACGGTGTCTTGGACAGTGAAGCCTGTATACTTTTTGGAAGCGGAAACTGCTTGAGGTGAAGAGATTTCCATTTCTAGGCTCTAGTTTCCCATAGGCGGCGCATATCGGCAATGCTGTACACCAGACTCATGACCAATACTGATTAATGATTAGTGCCAGTTTCAACAAACACCCACCACTATGGACCCACCCTCAGTCGTTTCTCACCGCTTTGCCGGCAATAGCTATGCACAGTTCTCAGAAGTCACCGTTGACAACAAAAAGAACCTGAGACGCCTGGAAGAACAGCTTCAGGGCCTCGATGACGAGATCAGCCGGCTTCGCAACCGTCTCTGCTCTCTTTCGCGCCAGGAGAAACTCCTGAGCGGGAAAGCTGGTTTTCAAAGTCCTGTTTACAGTTTGATCCCCGAGATCCTCCAAGAAATATTTCAATGCTGCCTTCCGGCGGCTCGCTATCCCGTTATGAGCAACAGAGAGGCCCCTATCTTGCTTGGCCAGGTCTGTGGCTGGTGGAGGGAGATAGCTCATACTACACCAGGGCTTTGGGCCGCTATTCACGTATCCATCCCAGAGTTTTATTACTCTCGTCCTTATTCAGGTCGTAAAGTCGAGGCTCTCAGATTAGAAGGTATCAACCTCTGGCTCTCCCGCTCTGGCGCGCTCCCCCTCTCTATATCATTGTCCCAACCCTACCCTCCCATTTCATTCTCAACGAGGAAATTTGACGGAGTGACACCCTACTTGGATGTCCTTTCGCCGTTTTCTGCACGTTGGAGAACTATAAATTTTCATGGCTATGACTTTGACTGGATCAAGGCGTTCTTCTCTCGATATCAGATCTCCGACCTCCCTTTGCTAGAGGCCTTAAACATCAGCGGCTCTAGATATATTAACTGTGTTACAATGCATAGAAATGTCCTCTTTTCTCCAACCGGCATATTGCGATCACCCAAATTACGACGAGTTTCACTACCGCTCTTCGAAGAACTCATCTTCGATTTACCTTTGCCTTGGAGCCAACTCACAGCGCTCGACCTATCCCACTTGCCGGCTACTCCATTATTTCAAATCATGAAGGCGCTATCGCTGTGCATAAACCTCACCGCCCTTAGTATCTACTTCGATCCGGCATCGTCAGATCTGCCGAATCTCCCCTTGGAGCAGAACTTGACGTTTCCCAGCCTCCGTGTCTTATGTATCACGGACAGCTTCCAAGATCCAGATGCCTCTCGATTTCTGGATCACGTTCGCGCTCCAGTGATCCGGCAGATAGTGTATGATCGCGTTATCCATCCCTTGGCGCAGGGGCTAGGCACTCCTGACGAACAGTCGAGGGGGCTCGTCGGCTCATTGGCACTATTTGCCGGCAGAGCCATTAATCCTATTGAAGAATTTTCGTTGTGCTATGATTGGATGACTGAGGGAGAATTGATCAAGCTTTTGTCCCTCTTCCCGGATTTGAAAAGGTTGTCACTACGGGGTTTTGGGAGGTCCGCGTGTGATGACTGGGCCGAGTGGGATCTGCGGAGGACCCGGCTTGGGCTGGATGATGAGTTGTTCCACAGGGTGTTCACTATTCCGAGAAAGAGGTACATCATCGGAGGAATTATGAGGGATGGATCGGACATTCTCAGCGACGACGCCGACACTAACGGTACAAGTACCTTCGGGAATGATATTACCGTTCAAGGTGGAGAAGTGCTGTCGGAGACTCATGACCTTCTACTCTGCCCTAAACTCGAGGTGTTTCACTGCACGGGAGCCATGTTCTCCGGAGAGTGCCTACTCGAGTTCCTTCACTGTCGGTCAGTTCCTTGCAGCGAACTCGGGGTGGAGCGTATTCGGAATGTGGACGTCACGTTCTTGCCTGGGCTCGTTGAGATGTTCGTGGATGATGTTATTGATGGGATAAAGTTGATACAGGAAGATACAGGGGTAAGTGTGTCTATTCATTCCGGTTCTGTTCCAGAGGTACCCGCTCCGCCGAGTCCTGTCAGGTACTCTCCGCATGAGGGACTGCCTCTTGATACTTTTAGTTTCAATGTTGCATTTTGAAAGATTTGATAGCATTTAGTCGCAGTTAAATTCGCTGTGTTGCATGACTCCCTGCCAGGCTGCCTTTGACTCGATTAGATGTATCGCTGGTATGATTGTTCMAATGGGCATTATTAGTTTGTGTTACCTCATGCCAAGGCTAAACACGATGAGCCAAAAATTTAAAAGGAACTTTGGGGCTCTTCGGGACCAGGAGCGATGTGCTCCAAGCGGGAAGAAATAGATATATATTAAATATTGTCGCAGTAAGTAACCCCCGTTGAGCATAACATTCGCTGCTATCACCGATCTTTCCCGAGTCCGACTCCGAGAGAAACGCCTTTCGGCTACACCAAATATCCTGTTTTCGTTTTACGCAACATTTGAAGCTTGACATGTAAAACGCAGCGCATATATCATTAATTTCTAGCTATTTTTATGRCAGGTTTTATGTAGGGTATATCAGTCATTTATCAACGTTTGCCGAGCGGTGCCGCATCGGAGTTTGATCTTGATCAATGGAGATTCCAAGAAGCAAAGGGCCTGATACATGATCATGTACCGAGATCCGACTAGGTCCTTGTAGAGCTGGTGCATCACCACCGAACTAGATCTCGTTTGAGCAAGGGTGACGATCGACTATAGCTGTCGATAGAAAAATTCTATAGCCCGGGCTCGGTTTTTTCCTGTGTGGACTCGAGGTGAGCAGCTGATTTTCTCCCTCGGTGATCAGTTCGGGAGTGGGGGTGTGATTAGCAGGGAAGGGAGAATCAGTTTTCAAGCATCGCCGTTTAAACATCAGCTCTGGAAGGGCCGCGCGGGGGTTTTCACCATATATTGAAAATCCATCCCTCAAGCCTCTTGCCAAGCTGAGCGGAGAAGTTGACTAGGTCCACCTAGAGAGGGTGAGGATTCACCATATATACGCCCGCACCAACTAGTAGGCTGACCACGATGGAATTATGACGAGTAAGATTTTGCAGCGGCAGCATGGACATGGTTGAGCGATTGACTGTATTCTCGAATGAATCACAGCAAAAGGAAATCTCAATACCATTCGAGGGAAAGGTCCGGAATCCTGGTCCACGTGACCAAGCTGGACCTCCGGAAGTGAGTACCCAGTAATGACCTGGGGAGGACCATGAACGGTTGTTGTATAACCAGCAGAGCAAACAGAGCCTAAAGCTACATGGCCTTCCAGGGGCGGGTTACTGAGGGCCAGACACCGGCGCGGGAGGAGGCAGCAGAGTCGCGGCGGGCCGGATGCGCGTGTTAAGGGACGCGCGAAATGAGTTTAGCGCGGGGGGAGCTGGAATGAAATGAGGTTGCAGCAAGGCTGGGCGTGTTGTGGACTCTGGCTGGTCTTCGTTCCCCACGACCTCCTCTCATGGCTAGTCTCCTCTTCCGCATTTCCTCCTCGTCCCCGTACGCAGGTCTCCTCGCTGCACTCATCCTTGCTGCCCCCGCGTAGGTCATTCATTTATCCCCCCTCTGCTCTGACTCATAAATATCGCCCTTTTCCAGTGCTTTTGCCCTCACAACGTCTGTCCTTCTCCTTGCCGCTGTTTACGTTCGCTCGAGTCTATCCTAATAATTTTACATAGTGAACAACACAGGCGGGCACCTGAGTCGACGACAATGGCTTTCTCTCCTCTCGCTATCACGGGATACGCTCTTCTGGCAATTGTGGCATCCTACATCCTTCTCCGCCTCTATCAATACCTCAAACCCCGCCTTTCCTCGACTGCAAGAGAGTTACTTCCCCAGCCCGTCTCCGCTGGTCGGACTTCTTCCCTCTCCCTGTTTTCGCCATTCTCTCTCCTACGCACTCGACCAAAGTTGGCCAAGACAGCATCGGCATGGAGTCGCTGGTCACCTCTTCCTGCCCTAATCCGTCGGTTCACTCGACCCTCTTCTCCACTCCACCTCTCAGGGATGGAACTACTCCCAACCACTATGCCCCACTCTCCTACAGACGGCACGCACTCCCTTATTGACCTTCCCCTCATGACAGGCTCGTTCCCCGTTCCGAATGGGCAGACGTTTAGACATARTCGGGTGCTCTCCAAGTCTTCGAGCATGGATGCTCTACCTTCATATCGGCCTCTCACCCCAGTTCCCGTGTTGGTCCCTGTTCCTGTTCGTACTGCTCCTCTGGCACCTTCGACCCCTCCACCACCAAGTCCGACGCCTATACCCAGGGCGAACGRTTTGGACATCCCTCTCGCTCCGGTCCCGCCTCCGAAGCCGCAGTTTACGCCCGYGACCATGAYGAGTACAAGTGGTTTACYATCACCTCCGTTAACGGGCACGTTCCCGGCTATCGCTCTCTCCCCTTCGAAACCGAATGGGACCGTGACATCGACAACTACCGTTGTAGGCTCGAGGCCGGGCTCCCCAAGCCCCAGTCTTTTCCTTTCTTCTCATACCATCTCATCACTTTCGCTCTCCCCTCGTTCGTTGAGTCAGCAACAGCATCGGCGGAGTAAGAGCCTTGGTGGCGTAACTGTGAAGAGAATTTCTCCTCCACGTTTTGACTGGGATGAGGCCTGTACCCARGACGTGGTCGATTCCGAGGAAGATTTCGAGGACAACTCACGAGCTCATACACTCGTCGTGCCTGCCCTTGAAAAAAAGAAAGAAAAAGACCAGAAAACGCAGAACCGGACTTCCCCAATCCCTTCTAGCAATCCCTCTAAGTTTCTTCTCAACTTCTCGTCTTCGTCTTCGTCTTCGGCTTCAGGMTTATCTATGGGCTCACCATCGCCTTTGACCTCTAATTCAGGCTCYGCRCCTGMCTCGGCCCCATTGTTGACRCCRCGTACTCCTAGCTCTTCCTCACACTCATCTGATATTGCCAAGTTCTCTGAGAAAGTTCCCCCCTTYCCTAAGCCGATCCCACTTGTCGACGTTGATACCAATGTTAACACTRATAYGGCCCAAGGGTTTACCAGTACTAGCGAGAAAGCAACTGGGTGGAGTTTCGATGTCGATGAACCTATGGAAGTAGGAATGACTGTCGAGCAGGTTTTGTTGGATCTGGATATGTCCACGCCAGCTCCTCCGCCCGTTTATATGAAGACGCCACTCGAGTGTTTGGGTTTTAATGCCAAAGGGAGGGAGGATCAGAAGTTGATTGAGACTGAGGATGGTGACGCAAAGGTTGGATTGGAGCAACCAGAAGGGGAGAAATGGGAATGGGATAATGACCTTGAGGGTCAGGACGGTTGTTGGGGTATAGAGACGCAAACTGAGCCGCTCCCGGCCCTCCAAACGGGCATCTGGAACTCGAATGGACCTGTGCCCGAGGATGGTTGCGCACCATCGTCACCACTAGCTGCCAGAGCGGAYACCGAGACGTCAGCACCTGAGGCAGAGGGAAGGTTTCAATACCCTGATCCCGACTTGCTCCCTCTTCCCGACGTTCTTGATGCTCTCCCTTCAGCTACTCTGGCCAGAGTTGCGAGCCTTCCGACAATCACCATCTCTACCCATGAAGCTGTCCTTTGCAAAAAGGATTCAGATCCTGAACTTGACGTTGTTAATACGCCGTCGAAGGGAGCGTCAACACCGGTGGCGCAAGCGCAGACACCTACGCCACCTGCATCCCCGCCACGTGAGGCAAGGATGAGCCCCCTGCCTTCGGCAGACGGTGGAAGGGGATGGAGACACGGTGGGTTGAGTCCGGGTGGCTCGACTGTATCTTCGCCTGCGATGGGGGAGTCACTCCTTATAGTGGATATGGAAGCTCAGCAGGATGTTCCYGCAGTGTTTGTTGTGCCAGCTGTAGGCGAGGAGGATCTTGTATCTTCAGAGGGAGATCAGGCCGGTGGGGAGGAAACTGCGGAATTGGATGAGGTAGATGCGGAGGAGTTGATTGTTACGGTTTTGGACAAGGGGCTAGTTTGCTCGCCTGCGAGCATACCCGGGAGCCTCTCAGATTCAGACACACTGTCCGACGTTGGTTCGATCGCTGGCTCGACTCTTGATGTTGAGCTCGCTGTGGATCGGGATGAGGATGGCGTGCCCGGGGTTAGGTGCGAGGTCGTACCAGCCTCACCTTCAGCGGAGGTTCCCGGCTGGGACTACGGCTACGATGAAGAGGAGGAAGAGGGTCAAGGCCAAGAGGTTGCCACGAGCGAAGGGGCGACGGATGTGAAGGATTCTGRAGTGATTGAGGTCACTCCTGAGTTGGAGCCCCCACCGGAGGCTCTACCTCAGCCGGCGGAACCAGCGCCAGCATTAGAACGTGAGCTTCCGCCATGTTCTATCTCTACAACACCGGTTTCAGGGCCAGCACCGGAGCCAAGCACATCCCTCCCCGAGATWCCCCTCGTCTCTACTCCAAYGATCAAGGCCCAAACCCAAGCGCCGTCACCGCCACAAGAAATCCGCCAGCGCAAGCGGACTGCGCTGGAGGAAGCCGTTGAACGTACCCGCTCGCCGCTTGAAGTTGCACTCGCTATGCAGCTCAGACCGGGTCTTGGTGTTGGTGCGGACCCAGCGTGGATGGTCAGGTTTTTGATGGTGATGTGGGGATGGGTGTTTGGAATGGTATTGGTACCATCCGCTTGAATGTGTACGCCGAGTTGTTCCGACCTTTGAGAGCCTTTGATTGGTGGGTGAGCTGCATCATGATGAAGAGAGATATCGTTTTTGGGGGTGAATTTGTTTTATGGATTCTTTATCTCTTCATTTTAATCACATGCATGCACGGATTTTCGTGGAATCTTTTTAGTCATTTCGCACTAAGCACTATTCTTCTTCATTTCCTGAGTCTATACATTTAACTAGTCCACTCATTATGATGAATTCATCATCGTTGTTTTGCAAAAACCGCCTGATTGCTGCCACCATGGTTTCATTGATCAACGTCATCAGTTCCGGTCCGCCTTTCACTGTATATGTGGCGTACTAGCTCTATAGAGCCATYTCTTTTCATGACAAGATCGATATACGACAAGATAAACACTGGTGGATGATCTTTGAATATTCTTAAGGAAATTTCGACCCATCAACCATACATTCCCTGACCTCTTTGACCACTTCGATTGGTTATATTACCCACGCAAACTCGGACGACGACCACCCAAAATGATACGCTCCAACACATCGGCAGTCAGCCTCCCACCACCTTTGTCCTTGGATGCGCTATAGGAGACGATACGAACCATGTCCTACAAACAGACACATGAGTGGCATTCGCATGGACAGTGCGAATCTGCATCACGCACATTGTTGTCTCCGGATATGAGTGCCTGGAGCAGAAGCTCYGCCTGAGGGCWGTTCCCAATTTGCACAAACTGGATCCCGATGAGCTTTGGATGATGGCCACTTTCCCTCATCCGTTGCGCTGCAGCTTCGATGACCGGAGCAGGAGGGGAATCTGTAGCGTTCGCTGGAATAAGTAGCCTATGTTGGTGAAGATCATGGTTGACTGACCGGGAATACCGTCCGTGATCAYAATGATATCTAGAGGCGGCTCCGATGAATATTCGGAAAGGCCAATAAGTTCGTCCAGCCGGTCGATCTGTTCATCTAGAGCTTCCTTGAGAACAGCTGCTGTCGGCGTTCCTCCTATAAATTGAGATTGTAAGTTGAGATCAGGGAGAGATTTATGACAACAAAGATGGATCCCTCAACTGACCGGAAGGTGAGACTCGGCCAAATATCTCCATAATTTGGTGTGCGCCCTATTGTAATTGTGTGGGTACTTGACTGACGCCAAGACGAAGATAGTTGAAAATAATAACCTTAATACCTCTCGCCTGAAGGGTGCTGTTTAAAAATCGAATATCCACGCTTTGAGAATGAGGCTGCAATGCATGATTTGCAATCTGGCGGAGAGCTTCTCTGGCCTCTTCCCAAAGGTTCCCACTCATCTATTGGAGTTATCAAATATTCAACCTTGATGAATATCGTCGGGTTATGGAATATATACCGAGCCTGAATCATCGATGATAAACAAGATGYGATACTCTCTACTCAGATAGTAATTAGTTTCCGTGAGCCTGATGTCGAGAAGTTAYACCAACTGCAAATACTCYTGGATGTCTTCGGGTGGCTTCTGATCCAGCTGAGGGTTATACCCTGGATTTACCCATCCCACCTCTCTGCAGGGTAACAAGAGGTTGTATTCACAGTGGAGACGAGACTTAAAGGAATGTATTAAAGTGAGTCTAGGATCCACACAAAAGAAGGTAAGTATAACAAGGAGAGATATATGAGTAAGCTACGCACCTAGGATCCACACAAAAGAAGGTAGATCCTAGGTAAGTTGAGCGAACGTCTAAGTACTACGAAATGTATGTAGTTGTTTGCTGCAAATGTATACTAGATGACACGTAGCAAAGGAATACATTTGGGTACCTACGGTAAAGGCTAATAGTTGAGTTAGATTACTGACATCGATATACGTCGAGCTGCATATTGTAAGGGCGACCTGGTGGTCTGCCCAATGGGCCCGAGGCCACTGAGGGTCAGACTAGAGCAGGGGGATCCTTAGAGTGTATTCAGAAGAGAAGAATATCTACTACACACCTAGAGTAGGGGGATCCTTAGAGAAATGGGTAAGGAACCCCCTAGCTCAACTACAAAGTAACTACCATGTCACAAGGGTGGGAAAATGTAGTAGAGGGTGAGAAAAGGAATAACAAAATAGGAAGGAAGGAATGAACAACTACCTAACCTGGCTACAAGGCTAAAATATGTAACTACAAAGATAGTGAGCCATACAGGGTAGTAAAGAATGATGAAGGGAAGGTGAATAGAAGAAGGGAGGTGTACCCAGAGGGGGAGGGAGTGTGAGGGAAGAAGTATGAAGAGAATGTATATGAAAAAGAGGAAAGATAGTAGAAAGGGAAGAAGAAATACTAAAAGAATAAGGTGTCTCCTTACCTAGGCCTGAGGCGAGTGAAGGGTGTTCTAGGAGTGTCCTAGAACACCAGGGGAGGCCAGGGAAGACTACTGGAGCTGCCCAGGTAGTGGCAAAATGATGAGAAGGGTAAAGGGGAGGGAGGTCCCCTGACACATATAGCGTGTCCGTATTTCGACACAGGGGTCATTTGCACCATCCATTCGTTTATTCAACAAAGTCCTGTTCTCTGTGCATTCTAGAATTTTGGGAAGGATCTCTTCGGCCTGGCCCTCCGATAAGTGAGTAGGTAATACCGCAAATACAAGCTTGGTACTACTCATGGGCACCTTCCTTTCTTGTCAACCGCCATCTGGCCCGCTGCACAGCCACAACAAGCTTTCTCCTTGTCGACTCTCACAGCGCCCAGATCATATTCGATCTTATCGAAACAGTTGCCTATTGACGGACTATGTCCTCATCCTCTTGACCCTCAGCAGGTAGGGGCGGATCGCGTCCGGATCGGCCGCCAGCTCCGCCTTCCTCCCAAGCTTCCCAGCGGGCTCCTAGCCCCGCCCTTTCTTACTCGGACACTCTGCGTCCAGCCCCCCCCTCTGGGTCCAACCCCCAGCTCTCTCCGACCACCGCTCCATCTTTTCTGGAGCCCGCCACTCCCAAACGGACCCGGGAACCTCACCCAGACATACAGCTTACGCCGCAAGCCAAGCGGTCTTGCACCTCCTCTCCGGTTGATCAGAAGATGGCAGGCACTACTGACGATCCTGAGGAAGAGCTCGACCTGGACCTCTCAGGAAAAGCGTTGCAGGTCCCCCTCCTCATCGATGACATCACTCTCTGGCTGTCCCGTGCGGACGAGGCTGGTTTGAGCTGCATTCCTGAGCGCACACGTATCGCCCAGGCCCTGTTCGACATGTCTGCAACTCTGTTGGAGACAGGTTGGGACACCTTAGACCTCGGTCCCTCTAGGTCTCACGAGTCCGTCTCGTCGTTTCTCTCTGAGAACTACGGGGCGGGCTCCTCTGCTGCTTCTGACACCCCCCCCACCTCCCCCTCCCTTCCGGAGAATAAGGGCAAGAAGCRGGYGGTGTCGCCYTTGGCTCWGGGGGGTGGTCGTGCGCCCCCCCCCRCGCCCTTGCGTCGGGGTCCCCCCCCTGACTGCCCCGGCAGGCCTCCGGCCTGCCCCCCTCCCAGGATGGCCCGCAACGYGGGCCGTGCTCCTCTTGCCGCCCCGGGTACCGCTACGGCCTCCTGGGCCAACCTTCGCGGTATGACACTGCCTCGAGGCTCTAGCTTCGAGGTGGGTACCGTTATCTCTCTGCTCGGCAGCCGCTCTTACGCGCAGGCCGTTGCAGCTCCCTCAGCCCTGGTCTCTTTGGCCAGGGCTCTACCCGGGCTTCCGCCGGCAAAGGTTGTTTCGCTGCAGAAGCAGGTCGTTTCGGTGGCCAAACCTCAGTCCTCAGCTGCCTCTAAGCCAAGGATGACTACCTCAGGGCCTACGCGCAAGCAGGTTCTGGTCGACTTCTCCGGGGCGAATGCCCCGGTTGCTTTTACGTCCGCAAATATTGTGGACATACATCAGGAAGTCATGCAGGCCCTTAAGTCCGCGGGCTCCTCTGTTCAGGTTGAGGCTGTCCGGGAAGCGTACCGGGGCCTCTCCGTCTCCACCACAGCCTCTCCCTCCCCTCAGGAGATTGACGCCGTGCGCACAGCGGTTAGCCACCTCTTCCCAGGCTGTTCGGTCACAGCCAGGCTCCCGGAGTCCAGGTCCTATCTTAAGGTCCTGGATGCCCCTTATCTCCGGCCGGGTCGTAATAACCTGACCAATCCCGACGTCTTGCGCGCCATGGAGCAATCCGTGTGGGCGCCAATGTTCCACCTGGACGCCCCCCCACAGGTCGTCCACAACTCGAAGCGGGCCGATACGGCGACCGTTTTCTTTGAGATCCACGATGTTCAAAGCGGTAAGATGGCCAAGGAGCTCTGTCGAAGGCTCCTGGTCATTGATGGCACCCCTTGCCGGATCGTTCCGTGCAAGGCCAATCCCGGGGTTCCCTACTGTGCTAGGTGCCTCCGCTGGGGTCACCCCAGCACTATCTGCCGCTCGGAGGCTATCTGCTGTCCCCACTGTGGGGGGCCCCATAAGGCCTCCAACCACCATGAGATGGCAGCTTGTTGCCGTGGACAGCCCGGGTCTAACCCGCCTGTGCCGGCCACACCGGCTGATCAGCCGTGTCACCACGCCCCCTGCTGTTCCAATTGCGGGAAGGCACACTCGTCAGATTCGCACAAGTGTGTGTTCTGGCGCAATCGCTTCGATCGCGAGTGGATTGAGCGCAGATACAAGGAGGTAAAGTTCCGGAAGGCTTCCCCTCCCCCTAATCCCCGATCTAACTCTCATGCTTAGGGCGGATCCTAACCGACCGGTCGTGAGAAGGGAGATACGCATTTGGAATCAAAACGTGAACCAGTCATATGTACACGTAGATTCTTCCCTCGAACAATACAAAGATACCGTTGACTTGTTCTTTTTCCAAGAGCCCCCCTGGAGGGGCATAAGGCGGGTTCCGTCTACCTCCGACCCGGAAGGGGAAGAGATTATAGGGGCGCCGAAGCACCCGGAGTATCTCTGTGTGTTCCACCCACCTTCCCCGGGCGAGGGGGGCCCGAGAGTGATGGCGTATGTCCATCGCCGTCTGGCCCGCCTCCGCCCAGCACTCCGTCGCGACGTGGCTGATCACCGCGACATTCTAGTCCTGGCCCTCTATTGCAGAGGGGGCCCTGTCTACCTGGCCAACGTCTACTCGGACAACCAGTCGACCGTGATACGCTGGCTTGTGCCGCATGTTGATTCCCTCCCCCCGCTTGTCTGCATGGCTGGGGATTTCAATGTCCGGTCCCGTGACTGGGACCCTTCTGTCGATGTTCACCCTGCCGCTGCCAGGGATCTCCTGGAGGTTGCATCTGACTTAGGGTTGGAACTAGCTCTTCCCCTGGAGCCTGGCCCCACCCACTTCCCCTTTGCGGAAGGCCTCGGCCTTACAGTCATAGACCTCTCGTTCGTTCCTGTCAGCCTGGCGGCAAGCCAGGCCCCCGCCCTCTTTTCCGAGGGCCAGGGCTCATCGGACCACGTTCCGATGCTCTCCACTATTTCTCTGGAGCCCTTCGCTGAGATGGAGGCACGCCAGGTTCTTCCGGCTGATTCTGACGAGGAAGCCTACTTCCTTGCAGCTGCCTCCGACGGCCTGTCTGCCATTGAGCAGCGGCCATATGACTTCCCGGCGGACATTGAGCATGTGGCCTCGGCCATGGCCCGTGTCCTCCAGGAGGCGTGGGATTCCCACGCCAAGACTGTCACTATCACGGGTGCTTCCAAGCCCTGGTGGAATGACGAGTGTGGCGCTTCCTTTGCCACTTACAGCCAGTCTCGTTCTCCCGATGACTGGGCTTCTTTCCGGCGGGCCATGAAGGCCGCTAAGCGCACCTTCTTCGATAGGCGTATTGAGGAGATTGCTACGACTGACAAACGCCCCTGGGACCTTATGGACTGGGTGCGCAAGAAGCAGCTGCCCCCCTGCGAGGCTATACGCTACAGGGACCAGCCCTGCAATACCCTCCCTGAACTTTGGGAGGGGTTACACGGGACGTACAATGCGGCCTCCAACCGTGAGTGCGACCTATCTGTCTTGGACCCTCTCCCGGAGCTTGACCCCAGGGAGTGGCCCCCTTTTTCGTCCCCCGAGGTACAGGAGGCTTTGTCCGCCTGCGCCTCTCGTTCCGCTCCGGGTCCGGACCACATCACATGGGCCCACCTCCGCTCCCTGTTGGTCAACTCTCGGTCTATACGGCTGATCGCTGGCCTTGCTGATGCCTGCTTTGAGCATGGCTATTGGCCTCGGCATTTTAAGGAGAGCCTCTCGGTTATCATACCGAAGCCTGGGAAGCCCTCCTATGCCACCCCTAAGGCATTCCGCCCCATCGTGCTCCTCAACACGGTGGGGAAGCTCATTGAAAAGATGATTGCGCGCCGTCTCCAGTTTGAGGCGGTGAAGTTTGGGGTGTTCCACCCCAACCAATTTGGAGGGGTCATCCAGCGCTCCACTGAGGACGCGGGGGCCTACCTCACTCACCTGGTTTGGGCCGGCTGGGCCAGGGGATTTGTCACTAGCGTTGTGGCCTTTGACATAGCGCAGTTCTTCCCATCTCTCAACCATGAGATGCTCCTGGCGATCCTCGCCAAACAGGGCTTTGCGCCCTGCATGGGGAGGTTCTTTGCCTCTTACCTTTCTGGGCGGAGCACCACCTATGTGTGGAACTCCTTCCAGTCGGACCCCTACGGGGCCGATGTCGGGGTTGGGCAGGGTTCTGCCCTTTCCCCTGTGTTATCTGGGATCTATTTGGCCCCGGCAATTTTTATCGCTGAGATGGAGATGGAGGCCCTTCAGCCGGGCCTCTCGCTTCTCTCGTATGTTGACGAYGGCCTCGTGGTCGCACAGTCTCGGGACTGGGATGCCAATGGCTGGCTCTTGCGCAGAGCCTACCAGATTATCCACCGGGTGTACACCCGGTTCGCGCTCGTTGTCGAACATGACAAGACTGAGCTTTTTCACTTCTCTCGCAAGAGAAATGATGAGAACCCCCCTCTCGACCTGGGGGTCGCACTGTTCACCGGGGATACCCCCCTGCGCCCCAAGACCTTCTGGAGGTACTTGGGGTTCTATTTTGATCGTGCTCTCACATTCAGGGAGCACGTCCGGTTCTACGCGGTCAAGGCTATCTCCACGGTTAAGGCCATGGGGATGCTTGGCAATTCGTCGTGGGGGCTTCTTCCCATGCAGAAGCACCTGCTTTATCGAGCCTGTGTTCTTCCCATAGCCACCTATGGGTTCCAGCTCTGGTTTTTCCCAGGGGCCTGCTGTAAGGGGTCGCTGGATCAACTCCGCCGCATGCAGCGACAAGCTGCGCTGTGGATTACTGGTGCTTTTCGCACCTCCCCGGATGGGGGCGTTGGGGCCATTGTGGGCCTCATCCCCATTCATTTGCACCTTCGGAAACTGGGAGACCGCGCAGCCTTGCGCTATGCTACCCTGGGTTCTGACCACCCCATTCGCTCTCTGCTGAGCGAAGCTTATAGCGGCACTGCCGCTCCTCACCCCCGTTCTCTTGCGTTGATGTCCGACGCAGACCGCTGCAAAGTCAAGGGGCCTATACCTGCCTCGGAGGAGAGGCTACAGACTCTGATGGAGGAGTTTGACCCGATGGATGATTTGGCCTTCCCAGGCCGGCGCCTGTCTGACATATGGGGGGAGTCAATCTCCTTCCATGACTTTGAGTCGACAGATGACCCTGAGGTTCTCCGCCAATACATTTCCAGTCTAGACTCGACCCTTGCTCGGGCCGAGCAGGACCCTCTTGTCGTGTGCTGTGCGGTGGATGCTTCAGTACCGCTCCACGGCCGCTTCCAGGCCGTGGCTGCGGCTAGGGTTTGCCAGGAAGGGGTGGAGGTGTGGTCCACCACTACGGCAGGCGGTAAGGTTACGGTCCCCGAGGCCGAACTCTTTGCTGCTC